>SJYT01062678.1:142801-180107 GCA_006410635.1 Cephalophus harveyi | reverse complement strand
CAGGTATCCCGCGCCCCCTTCCCCATCGCCGCCGCTGCAGCCGGAGCGCGGCTCCGCGGGCCTGGAGCACCGCCGGGTCTAATATGCCCGGAGCCGAGGCGCGATGAAGGAGAAGTCCAAGAATGCGGCCAAGACCAGGAGGGAGAAGGAAAATGGCGAGTTTTACGAGCTGGCCAAGCTGCTCCCGCTGCCATCGGCCATCACCTCGCAGTTGGACAAGGCGTCCATCATCCGACTCACCACGAGCTACCTGAAGATGCGCGCCGTCTTTCCCGAAGGTGAGAGGCCCGCAGGTGGGCGGCCGGGAGCGCTAGGAGGCCCAAACTGGAGCCGGAGCTCTCCCGGAGGGGCGGCTTGAGTCTCCCGGGCCACTGCCGGAACATCTGGCGGAGGTCGCCGCGGGGAACTTCGGCTCCTCCTGGAGTTGAGGGGCCAGGGGCCTGGTGCCCAGACTACCAGACCATCCTCTGGCCCAAGACTGGAGAGGGACGAACCAGGAATCGCTGCATGAGTGTGCGAGTCCAGCCTGATCTTCTTTCTTTCCTCTTTCCTTTCTTCCTTCCTCTTATTCTTTCCTTCTTACTTCTCTTTGCATGAAGTGGGACGGGCAGTGTACCTCGGCAGGAACTGAAGGGTGTTTGCTGGTCGCAGCTGGGAGAGACTGGAGTACATACCGGGAGGCCCTGCAGGCCGAGCTCCCAGCAGAGCACCTGGGGAGCCTGGGCCTCAGACTGGGGCCTCCCCGGTTGTCTGTTCTCTGCTGAGCTTTCTCGAGGCTGGGATTTCAGAGGTCAGGATGGGAGAGACCCCGCTCAAGGAGGTGAACCCAGATGAGGCAGGAGAGACAGAGAGAGGTGGTTCGTTTGGAAGTGGCAGGCGGGCCTGAGCAGTCTTCTTTTCTAAATTGGAATTACAAGCCTGGGAGGGGCAGGTGCCCTGGTGGTCAGAGGTCACCAGGACCCTCCGGTCCTGGCAGGCTCTCCGTGATCAGACGTGGTGGCCCACTGGGCAGGGCACTCCCTGCCCGACCAGGCGTGTGGGTGCGTCGCGGGCACCTCTGGGCTGGAAGAGGCCTGATCACTGCAGCGGCCCTTTTGGCGTCCCTGTAACTCTGAACCGATGCCTTTCCGGAGTCTCTGTGCCCAGCCACAGGGGCTGTCGCCTGACAGAAGGGATTAGGACCCTTGTCTGAGACGCTCTGCTCTGGGGCCTGAGGGGCACAACCCCCACAGAGACCTGCAGGCCTCGGTGTCCCAAGAGCTCCGCCGCCGGGACTAGGGAGATGCCTTCGGCCACAGGGCACAGGGAAGGATCGTGGCAGCGTCCCGACAGGTGTCCCTCCAGCAAAGAGCACCTCCGTTAAGGCAGTTCCAGGCCAGGTGATCGACCTGAAGTCGGTAAACCCGACCTTTGTATGGTGGGTGCCCCTGAGCCTGCTGTTTGGCATCGTCTCTGGGTCTTGCTGCCTTTCACACCGCCTTCTGGGTGGAGTGCGGAGGGCCTGTCCGGCTCCGCAGCGGGCGGCTTGGAGCCCAGCACCACGCAGGACGCAGAGCCCAGAGGACTGGAAGCGGTGGCCTGTCCCCGCTGGCGGGCGCCCTGTGCCTTCCAGCTGCACCGGGCAGCTGACTGGCACGTTTCTCCCAGGATCAGGAGCCCGTGACCTGACCGCCAGAACCCCAAGCTCTTAGAAGGGAAAGTTCTTTTCCTTTCCCACCAACTCCCCCCGCCCAGAGGCCTCCAACTCAACTCGACCCCTCCCTTTGGGAGCTTCAGTGGCCAGCAGGTAGTGATTGCTTATCTTGTCGATCTTCCACCGAAGTAGAGATGATTCCTCTCCTGCTGAAGTTTCAGTGAAAGTTAGAGGAGAATTAGGTTTTGTAAAAGCCGAGTCTTCTTCCAACCCAGGGAGGAGGGATGGCAACTGGTTTGCCATAGTGAGCCGGTCAGTAATCCGCATGCTCCAAAGCAGGTGCAGAGTCCAGACAGGACGGAAGCCTCCTCTCCTGTCCCAAGATTAAATGATTTTTAAGCAAGTCAGAACTGAGTTAGAGGTCCGGAGAAAGGGGCTAACTTGCAGGCCATTCGTTGTTTGGCGATTTCCAGGAAAGCAGCTTACAAATTGGGAACTGGTGGGTGAACTGCTGCTGCAAGTACTTCAACTGAGGCTGCAGGTTTCAGCTCTGGGAAGCAAGTCTCCAGGCCTTGGGGCCCAGAATTTCTTGGCCCTGAGGCTGAATGAGATAAAGAACCCGCCTGCCAATGCAAGAGACTGGGGTTTGATCCCTCAGGTTGGGAAGATCCCCTGGAGGAGGGCATGGCAACCCATTCCAGCATTCTTGCCGGGGAAAATCCTACGGACAGAGGAGCCTGGCGGGCTGCAGTCCATGGGGTCACAGAAGAGTTGGACAGGACTGAGACGACTGAGCACAGAGCTGGCTGCAGGGATGGGTTTGCATGAAGTGGGACGGGCAGTGTACCTCGGCAGGAACTGAAGGGTGTTTGCTGGTCGCAGCTGGGAGAGACTGGAGTACATACCGGGAGGCCCTGCAGGCCGAGCTCCCAGCAGAGCACCTGGGGAGCCTGGGCCTCAGACTGGGGCCTCCCCGGTTGTCTGTTCTCTGCTGAGCTTTCTCGAGGCTGGGATTTCAGAGGTCAGGATGGGAGAGACCCCGCTCAAGGAGGTGAACCCAGATGAGGCAGGAGAGACAGAGAGAGGTGGTTCGTTTGGAAGTGGCAGGCGGGCCTGAGCAGTCTTCTTTTCTAAATTGGAATTACAAGCCTGGGAGGGGCAGGTGCCCTGGTGGTCAGAGGTCACCAGGACCCTCCGGTCCTGGCAGGCTCTCCGTGATCAGACGTGGTGGCCCACTGGGCAGGGCACTCCCTGCCCGACCAGGCGTGTGGGTGCGTCGCGGGCACCTCTGGGCTGGAAGAGGCCTGATCACTGCAGCGGCCCTTTTGGCGTCCCTGTAACTCTGAACCGATGCCTTTCCGGAGTCTCTGTGCCCAGCCACAGGGGCTGTCGCCTGACAGAAGGGATTAGGACCCTTGTCTGAGACGCTCTGCTCTGGGGCCTGAGGGGCACAACCCCCACAGAGACCTGCAGGCCTCGGTGTCCCAAGAGCTCCGCCGCCGGGACTAGGGAGATGCCTTCGGCCACAGGGCACAGGGAAGGATCGTGGCAGCGTCCCGACAGGTGTCCCTCCAGCAAAGAGCACCTCCGTTAAGGCAGTTCCAGGCCAGGTGATCGACCTGAAGTCGGTAAACCCGACCTTTGTATGGTGGGTGCCCCTGAGCCTGCTGTTTGGCATCGTCTCTGGGTCTTGCTGCCTTTCACACCGCCTTCTGGGTGGAGTGCGGAGGGCCTGTCCGGCTCCGCAGCGGGCGGCTTGGAGCCCAGCACCACGCAGGACGCAGAGCCCAGAGGACTGGAAGCGGTGGCCTGTCCCCGCTGGCGGGCGCCCTGTGCCTTCCAGCTGCACCGGGCAGCTGACTGGCACGTTTCTCCCAGGATCAGGAGCCCGTGACCTGACCGCCAGAACCCCAAGCTCTTAGAAGGGAAAGTTCTTTTCCTTTCCCACCAACTCCCCCCGCCCAGAGGCCTCCAACTCAACTCGACCCCTCCCTTTGGGAGCTTCAGTGGCCAGCAGGTAGTGATTGCTTATCTTGTCGATCTTCCACCGAAGTAGAGATGATTCCTCTCCTGCTGAAGTTTCAGTGAAAGTTAGAGGAGAATTAGGTTTTGTAAAAGCCGAGTCTTCTTCCAACCCAGGGAGGAGGGATGGCAACTGGTTTGCCATAGTGAGCCGGTCAGTAATCCGCATGCTCCAAAGCAGGTGCAGAGTCCAGACAGGACGGAAGCCTCCTCTCCTGTCCCAAGATTAAATGATTTTTAAGCAAGTCAGAACTGAGTTAGAGGTCCGGAGAAAGGGGCTAACTTGCAGGCCATTCGTTGTTTGGCGATTTCCAGGAAAGCAGCTTACAAATTGGGAACTGGTGGGTGAACTGCTGCTGCAAGTACTTCAACTGAGGCTGCAGGTTTCAGCTCTGGGAAGCAAGTCTCCAGGCCTTGGGGCCCAGAATTTCTTGGCCCTGAGGCTGAATGAGATAAAGAACCCGCCTGCCAATGCAAGAGACTGGGGTTTGATCCCTCAGGTTGGGAAGATCCCCTGGAGGAGGGCATGGCAACCCATTCCAGCATTCTTGCCGGGGAAAATCCTACGGACAGAGGAGCCTGGCGGGCTGCAGTCCATGGGGTCACAGAAGAGTTGGACAGGACTGAGACGACTGAGCACAGAGCTGGCTGCAGGGATGGGTGGGCTGCGGTCTGGCCCCTGAGCACAGGCCCCAGTGTTTTGTTCCTAGTGATCTGTGCGTCTCCTGGAGGTTGGAGTGGCGGGGGGGGGAACCATACAGATTGAAACTCCAGGAGGGATCCGGGATTGCAGTTTGGTCCTAGAGTTTGGTAAATAGTACTGGACCTATGGGGGGTCCCAGTCCATCCAAAACGGGGAGCAGAAGGTGGTCTACTCCAGCGCTCCTGCAGGGATGATGCTGGGGGTCCTGGCCTGTCTGGTGGGCAGCAGCCTGGGGGACTACTCCCTGGGCTCAGAGACCTGGGCCCTGCTGTTCTGGTGGCGACACTACCCCCTTCCCAACCCCAAGTGAGTCTGGGACTGGAGAGGTGCCTAGGGCAGAGAAAAGGATGAGTTTAGAAAGACCTCAATTGTGCAAAATGACGGGTTCCCCTCTCCGGTAGCTCAGAAGGGCTGGGAGTTCGGAAGTAGCACCCGAAATCGATTTAAGCTGTTCGAGAGAGACCGCCGGGAGGTGGTACAGGGTTGGGATGGGGGCTGGTGGAACCGCGAGGGGTCTCGAGGCGGGCTTCAGTGAAGTTTCAGGACCACCCCAGTCCTGCGACGAGGTGGGAACTCCAGGATCTGCTCCGGGTCTCAGGGCAAATGGAAAGATGCGGAAACACCCTCGCTGTTGGGTGGCCTGGGAGCAGGCGGGATCCCGGGTGAAGAAGAATCTAGAGACCACATTAGGACTAAGGGAGTTAGCACATGAATAGCACAGGCTGAAGGAACCACAGGGATCCTCAGACTAACGCTTTGCATTTGAGGAAATTGAGGCTAGAGCGGGACGGGCCTTTCCCCAGATCCCGTTTCACCTGACGAGGACCAGGCAGGCGGTGCGCGCCGAGGGCAGGGAGGCCAGTGTTGGAGAGGCCACCGGGCCTCAGCTCTGTTCATCCTGAGACCGCCGGGTAGAAGGAGAGAAAGAGACACCCCAGCATGGGGACAGGGAGAGGTGACTGGAGCCAGGTGGACACTCCCGGGGGAGGCCAGGTTGCAAGCTGGACGGTGCTGGCAGCCCAGACAGCCGGTCCAAGGCTCGGCGCTGTCGGGCTGCCCCGCTGGGCCTTGGTCTTCTTGTCTGTAAAATGGGCCCATCAGCAACTCTATGGCTGCGCAAGTTTCCTGGGATGGGGTGTGAGGAATCAGGCCGGAGCAGGTGGATATTGATGGTGTTCCTCCTCCAGTCTGAGTCCTTTCCGTGAGCTCGCTGCCTTCCCCCGACCCCAGCCAGGTGCGGCTTGAATGCTGTCGGCCCTACTGGGCAGACTTCTGGGACCCACCGCCTGGAGTTGGAAGAGGAGTGGTTTTCGGGGTCCCCACCAGTTCTTCCCCTTTAACTGCAAGCTGAGAAGTGGTGAGGTAGATGGGCAGGCAAGAGGGCAAGCCAAGCTGGCTTTGGCAGGGACTCAGAATGGAAAGCTTAGTGGGTTAACGTGGGTGCTCCCAGGGCACAGGGTCTACCTGGCCTGTTGTCATTGTGCCCTTCCCTTCAGGGGAAGGGGGGTGGCTTTGGAAACACAGAAGCACCTTGGGTGGGCCATCATTGCGTGTGACCACGCCAGGCTGTAACACAAAATTATTCCGCCATCTGGTTATCCACGCTGGGCCTGGGGAGGCTGGGGTCAGAGCTGGGAAAGCTCGAGGGGTGGCCAGTCACCAGGGTTAGGCCCCCTTCCCGGGAGCCGGGGTTTCCAGAGAGTGACCTCCTTCTGGACACTTGTCCAGAAAACTCTTGTGGAAGAGACTGGCTTCACGTCTCCAGTTGAGGAGCGGAGCTGGAAACAGGCTGGTTATGGGGAGAGAACAGAGCCCCTCCTCCCACCGCCAGCCCCCCCAAGACCCCAGACAGGTGTGGGCACGCGAGAGAGGCAGGGACCACAGCACACATGACAATCTTTTACTCCAGAGAAGCGAGCTTGTCACACGCACAGTTAAGTGGGGTTGGAGGCCTGTGTTATTCCAGTGGCCGGATTTGTCTGGGTTTGGGTTCAGGCAGAACCTTTCCCGCCCGCCCCGCCCCAACACACCTGGGTGCCAAGGGGAGGACTGGGGTGGGGGCCGTCCTAGAAACAGTTGATGGGGATGGAAACACTTTGATTTAGAGGCTTCGGTAAGGAGAAACACGCCCTAAACCGACCTGGGGTCACAGATCCTTTTTTTTTTTTTTTTTTTTTTTAACCATCTGAGCCACTTGGGAAGCCCGCCACAGAAGCTACCTAAATATGGTCTCTCCTCTCTGGGTGCTCAGGTAGTCAGTCAACAAACAGTTTTTGAAAGAGCACCGGCTGTGCCTGGGTGCAGGTCACAGGCCATAAACATCAGATCACATAAATAAGTCGATTCCTTGCTGAGGCGGGAGACTGGAGGGGTTCCCTCGCTGAGGTCTCAGGTCTCACCCTCTCAGATGAAGGGACACACATGTGGAGACCCAAAGGAGGCAGTTGGGTTGGCTCCTCTGGACCCAGGAGCAGAACCCACTGTATCCAGTGGCAAATGGGTCCAGATGTGGATAAGAACTTCCTGACCGATGGTGATTCTCACAGTTCCCCCAGCGCAACCCTGGGTACCGAAAATGGGGGTGATTCAGTTCTTTCCCAGCCTTGGAATGGTTCGTTGTCACGGAGCTCCCTGAAAATCCAGGCCCTAGAACTCTTTTCCAAACCAACAGCTGCACAGTGGAAGAGAGTGAGTATTGAGGGGAGCGGTTGGTAGAGACGTCCCAGCGGAGCCTGGCTCTGGGTTGGGGTAGGGGAAGGGGAGTTCCAGCCTGTCCTACTTGGCCAAGAGTCAGTGTTGTACCTTGTTCAGACCACCTACAACTGGAAGAGACCAGCGACCTTGGACCTTGTCGTCTGACGCTTACACCTTGAAGGATGGGGTGGGTGAGGCCTCGTGGCCAGCGCATGCCCCACCAGGCTTCTGGGTGCGTACCCCGGAGCACCCCCAGCCAGTCTAGAGCGCTAGTCAACCCCCCAGAGGTGAATCTGAGCGCCCCCAACCACCAGGGCCCTGCATCTCTGGGTTCCCATCACCACCGCGGGACTCTCCTGCTCTGTGAGCCTCCTCTCCCAGACCTGGGCCAGAGCCTGGCAGACTTCCAAGTAGGGATCAAGAGAGAGGGTTGTAAAAACCCACTTTCATCTAAAAAAAAATGTCTACTTAAAAACAAAAAAAAACACCCTACATTATTTCAGGCTGCGGTAGAGAAAGGCCTTGGATCTGTGACCCCAGGTCGGTTTAGGGCGTGTTTCTCCTTACCGAAGCCTCTAAATCAAAGTGTTTCCATCCCCATCAACTGTTTCCAGGCCCGCCCCGCCCCAACACACCTGGGTGCCAAGGGGAGGACTGGGGTGGGGGCCGTCCTAGAAACAGTTGATGGGGATGGAAACACTTTGATTTAGAGGCTTCGGTAAGGAGAAACACGCCCTAAACCGACCTGGGGTCACAGATCCAAGGCCTTTCTCTACCGCAGCCTGAAATAATGTAGGGTGTTTTTTTTTGTTTTTAAGTAGACATTTTTTTTTAGATGAAAGTGGGTTTTTACAACCCTCTCTCTTGATCCCTACTTGGAAGTCTGCCAGGCTCTGGCCCAGGTCTGGGAGAGGAGGCTCACAGAGCAGGAGAGTCCCGCGGTGGTGATGGGAACCCAGAGATGCAGGGCCCTGGTGGTTGGGGGCGCTCAGATTCACCTCTGGGGGGTTGACTAGCGCTCTAGACTGGCTGGGGGTGCTCCGGGGTACGCACCCAGAAGCCTGGTGGGGCATGCGCTGGCCACGAGGCCTCACCCACCCCATCCTTCAAGGTGTAAGCGTCAGACGACAAGGTCCAAGGTCGCTGGTCTCTTCCAGTTGTAGGTGGTCTGAACAAGGTACAACACTGACTCTTGGCCAAGTAGGACAGGCTGGAACTCCCCTTCCCCTACCCCAACCCAGAGCCAGGCTCCGCTGGGACGTCTCTACCAACCGCTCCCCTCAATACTCACTCTCTTCCACTGTGCAGCTGTTGGTTTGGAAAAGAGTTCTAGGGCCTGGATTTTCAGGGAGCTCCGTGACAACGAACCATTCCAAGGCTGGGAAAGAACTGAATCACCCCCATTTTCGGTACCCAGGGTTGCGCTGGGGGAACTGTGAGAATCACCATCGGTCAGGAAGTTCTTATCCACATCTGGACCCATTTGCCACTGGATACAGTGGGTTCTGCTCCTGGGTCCAGAGGAGCCAACCCAACTGCCTCCTTTGGGTCTCCACATGTGTGTCCCTTCATCTGAGAGGGTGAGACCTGAGACCTCAGCGAGGGAACCCCTCCAGTCTCCCGCCTCAGCAAGGAATCGACTTATTTATGTGATCTGATGTTTATGGCCTGTGACCTGCACCCAGGCACAGCCGGTGCTCTTTCAAAAACTGTTTGTTGACTGACTACCTGAGCACCCAGAGAGGAGAGACCATATTTAGGTAGCTTCTGTGGCGGGCTTCCCAAGTGGCTCAGATGGGTTAAAAAAAAAAAAAAAAAAAAAATCTGCCTGAGATGCAGGAGACCTGGGTTCGATCCCTGGATGGGGAAGATCCCCTGGAGAAGGAAATGGCAACCCAGTTTAGTATTCTTGCCTGCGAAATTCCATGGACAGAGGAGCCTGGCAGGCTGCAGTCCATGGGGCCACAAAGAGTCACACAAGACTGAGCGACTAATGACTAACACTGGCGGGCTGGGCCTGGCAGGGGTGAAACCAAATAGCCCGCTGAGTGCAGGTACAAGGTCACCCACAGACCTTTGGAGGCAGAGGGAGAAAGGGGATACCTGTCTCCCTTTTCCTGTGACCTCGTGGCTAACCACTCCCCCCAAATGGCCCAGCCATCTAGATTCCCAGCGTCAGACAGTCCCCCCTGCTGCCAACACATGTAGGGCACTCGGGACCCCAAACCCTGGCTGGAAACCACAGGCCAGGTTGGGAACCCCATTTGCTCCAGTCATTGGTATGGTTGCAGGGATTTCCCAGAATCAGGCAAGACAGACCGCCAACGACATAAACCCGGAGGAGCTCAGCCCAGGCTTTTCTTACACTCTTCCCTCATTTTTCTAACAAACGAAGCTTTTTGTCAGGTCCAAATAAGGACCATGTATCCAGCAGCTCACTTTTTCAGGAGTATATATGGCTTTATGGTAACAAGATTTTTTTTTTTTTTTTGGTTACAAACCTTACCTTCTTTAGTCTCTGCATCCAGCCCAAAGTAGATTTTTATGGGCCCAGGGAAAAGGCCTCGCGCACAGCGGTTTCTAATGGAAGAGCTGGCAGCCCCATCACCCTGTGAGGTGGCCTGGGCGCAGGGAAGTTCGGGGAGAGCCTCCCACCGCCCACCCCACTCATGCCAGGTCCAAATCTCCTCTGGCAAAGCAGAGGCGTGGAGAAATCGAGAAATCGTAGAAAACGTTATAATAAGAGGACAGGCTCTCCTGATGTATCCAGCTATTTGAGTTACACCGAAAGTGGGCCTGTGTAGCTAGCGCACTTTGGTGTGTGAGGCTGGAAGGCTTTGGGGAGACCCAGGGAGTCTGGTGTGGGGGGGTCATTCCCAAAGGTGCAGATTTCCCCAGGTCTCTCAGACCCAGGCCTTCTGAGGAGTGAGGGTCAGGGACTGTGCCCACTGTCCACAGAGAGCCAGGCAGAGGTGGCCTGGCCCAGACCGGGGGACGGGACCAGGAGTGGGCTAAAGGACAGTTTAGCAGCTGTGTTTGCCAACTGGCGGACATCAGAATTCCTGGACCCTCGTTACACTTCTTTCTTCATTCAGGTCTCCGGGGACTTCAAATTTTGGTTCTCTCCATTTCTGGTTAAATGGAGTAAATGCCAGCATCAGCAGGCTCTCGGGTGTTGGGGAGGAAGGCCCTACCGATGGCCCTGTACTGCGGTCACCGCGGTCATCCTTTGGGGTGGGGTGGACAGTGGTTTCCTGAGGTTAAAGAGACACCTCCATTCCACTCTGAGGTGGGGTCTGGGGAGCAGGGTGGGAGTGGTGATGGTATTTGGGAGATCGGGCTATGCGGAAATGAACCAATTCCTTATGGGGAGACCAGGATAAACCTCCAAGGAGACATAGAGGCCACACCTTAGTTGCTTAGTAGAACTGGCTGGTAGAGTGGTCTCCAGGGTCTCTGGGGGGCCCTGGGCCTGGAGGTGCTCTGGGCCCTGCAGCACCCAGGCACTGGTGGGGGGTGCGTTTTCTGCCCGCTGGGATTGAAAGTTCCAGAAGCTGCGGTGCTCCCGGTGCCCCGCAGGGACAGTGGGGAGACTCAGGTGCCTGCGCGCCACTTGGGGGGACTGTCCTGGGAGTGGTCCTCGGATTTGCTCTGGCCCCGGGTTGGGCCCCACACTCCTGGGAGCTGCAGCCAGGGGGCCGGTCTACCCTGGAGGAAGGGGACGCCCTCTGACCCGGAGGCAAGACCCCAGCTCACCGTGTAGGGTCGCAGCAGCCCGGGTGGGAGGGAGCGGGGTGCTAGGACAACTGTGACCAGCCTTCGCCACGTAGCACCGGCACCAGCACCAGCCTTGGGGATTCGATTCGCTGGAGGGTTTCGGGTCAGGCCGCCGGCAGGAAGGACTCCAGGGAGCGGCTTGGGGGTCCCTCTGAGCTCGCACTTAGTGCTGTAATGTCGCTGGGCTTTCCTGCTTCCTGCAGAGAAAGCCTGGGAGCCCCCGGGATCACAGCGGCTGAGCCGAGGGCACTCGAGAGGGATATGCTGCTGAGCAGGGCTGCCTTTCCCCTGGTGTGCTTTCTGCAACACCCGTGGCCTTCCTGGAGGTGGTGGGGAGCCACCGGAGGCTTTGGGGGACAGTTAAGAAGCGGAGGGGCTGCAAGACCCCGATTGTGTGACAACAAACACCTCCCAGTTACTGTCTAGTGTATACACCGCCCTCCCGGCCCTCGGTCCATCCCCCGCCCCCCAGCTGCTGGTGAGTTAGGAGTTCACCTTGGGGAAGCCCCCAGGGAACCCCTTTCCAGGTTGGGGCTCCTGGATTGGAAGAAGGTCAGTGCTTCTGGGGCCTGTGAGGGGGGTTCTAAAAAGTCAGGGAGTTGGGAGGATTCCAGGAGATTGAAAACGATTTAAAAAAAAACCAGAAAAGCCGCCTCTAAGACGGCCAGGGCTCTAAGTGTGGGCCGCTCTGTCTTTGGGAAAATACGTAAGTGCCAGCTTCACAGGGGAGGGAGAGAGGGGGTACCTTTGGGGATAATATTTACTGGTCGAATCCATATCCCCGTTTGGATACGAGGATGGCCGATTTCAAAGCAGATTAGATTACCTTGTGGCATGTTAAAACGGCAATTTCAGAGCGGTGAGCCTGCGGGCGACCCAGAGGAGCTGCCTACGGGCCAGGCGGCCTTGGACCTGGAGGCCTCCGTGGGAATTTCTCCTCTGCCCTTTTTTCTTTTTGATCGAAGGCCAAGGAAGGGGTGACTGGGGGCGGAGGTCGCTGGCTGGGTGCTGCCGTTTACCGGTTTGCTTCGGTTCCCCTCCAGGTTTAGGAGACGCGTGGGGGCAGCCCAGCCGCGCAGGGCCCCTGGACGGTGTCGCCAAGGAGCTGGGATCGCACTTGCTGCAGGTAGGGGGCGCCACGAAAGGGGAGGGGGAGGAGAAGCGCTGTGCCCCCCAAGGCCCTGCACCCCATGGGGCCTCCCCTCCGACTGCCATGCCAGTCTTGGGGGGGTGGTCCCCTTCTCACGGAACCTCTGGAGGGTCCATTGACCAACCCCCAGGCTGAAGAGGTCAACGACAATCAGACTTCCGCCCAATAGACTCCCTGTAACTCCTCTTCTGGGGTGGGGGACCCCGGGCCCCATGTGGATTCTGCACAGCCAGTGCAACCTCGGGTTGGCCCCCCACGAACCCCACACCTAGCCTCCTTTCAACTCCTGCCCCCAGGACTCTGTAGCCCTTGAGACCTAGGGGAAGGGTGAAGTCCTCTACAACCTGACTTAGCGCTTGCTCTGTGCCTGACACCGTGCCAGGCGCTGGAGCCAGAGAAGCAAGGCCCAAGGACACTCCAAGCCAGAGAGAGGACGCAATGAAGTGCTTGATGCTTGGGTGTGTGTTTGGAGAAGTTGCAGTCGAGACAGCATCCATAACTGAATCTCAGCAGTTGATGGCGGAGGGCCGGTTCACTGCCGGGCCCAGATTCAATTCTAAATCTACTATATCATCTCTTCGCTTAGAAGTGTGTACTATTTTTAACTGCATTTTTTTCAGAGGAAGAAGTCGAGGCACAGAAAGGTTAAGCCGCAGGCCTGAGGTCACACCACACCGGGCGGAGCCTTGTTCCACCCGAGTGGTCCAGCTCTTAAGTGGGGGCAGCTCAGGACATGGTGCGGCGCCCCTGGCTCACCGAGGAAGCCCTGACTTGGTCTGTGGTCCCCCGCTTAGCGCCACAGCCCGCAGCCATTCAGCCGGGGGCTGTTAAACCACCCTGACCTCGGGTTTCCCCCCCGCGGTGTATGGGGCCGGGGCGGAGTGACCGGGCGCACGACCGGCCACTTCCAAGTCCGGGGCTGGCGCTAGGTGGGGACTGCAAGTCCTGGTGTCTCGGAGTCTTTCAAATGCCCTTTACAGAGCCTCATCAACGACCCGATTCATTCCCCCCTCCCGTCATTTGTCTCTGCCACCGAAAAATGCCTGCCGAGAGCTATTTTGCATTTCCTCCTTCTATTTTCTGTTTTCTTTAAAAAAAAAAATAGTTGGCTTCGAAACTCGGGGACTTGGGTCCGCGCTTCGAAAAAGCAGATCTGTTCAAAACTGTTTTGCCCCCAGACGCCCTGGTGTGATTTTTTTTTTTTTTTTAATGCACGCGCTGGGGAAGAGAAGCTCCCGGGATATGTTTGAAACCCGAGGCTTTTCCAACAGAGAGCCAGCGGTGCGCGAGCCCGCCCGGGAATGGCGCTGTTGGAGCCCTTCCCGCGCCCTGCGCGCTGCCCCCAAGCTCACGTCCGGTGCCGCGCGGGGTATTTTGCGTGCTTGATGCTCCTTCGTATTACAAGTGACACTAATATCAGGGACAACTAAGTGCCAAGGAGCGCCACTGAAAACCTGGCGGCAAAGTCAAAGCTCCCAAGTTTCTCCACTGTACATTTATTTAATTCCGGAGTGTGTCTGTGGATGGGCGGCTTTGCAGTTAATATACATGCAAACGCATTAGGTCATTTGCAGCTCTGAAGGCAGAACCAACATTTTCCATTAAGAGTATTATTTTTTAAGCTACTACTGGCAACGTTCAGAATTTAATTATGATACAACTTTTTTTCTTTTCCACATACAGCCACTATTATTTAATTTCATGTATCTTTTTCATGATTTTGGAGTTAAGCTTGCAAAATGGGCCAACATGATGATAACTTTAGCAATTGCTAGTTCATATCTTTGAAAAGGAGTTTAGTTGGTAAAATATTTCGTACCTGATTTAGAAACATGAAAGTCGGGCTCCTGATCAAGGTGTTGATTTCAACCTCAACACAAAGAAAGCTAATGATAGTTCAATTGGCAAAGACGTTTTTGCAGCAAAATTGTATTTGAGACAGCAGAATGTAAGGATATCTTTCAAGTTTCACTTCTACATTCTTTTTAGGCACCCCCCCCCAAAGAGGGGGCGGATTTAGAAAAACCAAAGGTAATCTGGTTTCAATTACATGCTGTAAAAATAGAATTTGTGGTCAGAAATTAATTTGGAATATTTTTTATGGGGGCGACGTTGTGGGTTGTATGGGTGTTTCACCAACTTTATTGCTTTTCTTTGGTTCTGGATCTAAAATATGAATGGGTAAATAAAATGCAGTTTCCTTTTTCAAAAATAATTTAGTCCCTTTATCCTTGCCACACATAAATGCAAACATTACTTTTCATTTGACTTAATTACGTCTTATAATTTTACTTTATTTTTTTGAGGGCTAGCCAGCTTTGGCAAAAATCAGAATATCCTTTGGATGGTTTTAATTGTTCAGAAATTGATCCTTCTTCTCCCTGAATTTTGCAGAGGTCGTTTGATCTCTTGCAAATTCTAAATAATTAATTCTGTAGACATAGTCTGTTAAAAATAACCGGGTATTTTATTTTCTGGGGAGTGGGAGTGTTCAGAATTTATTATTCAAATGGTACTTAGGGATAACTAGAAAATTGTGGCAAATAAAGCATATGTTCTAGTGGTTTAAACGGCTGCCAATTATGACATAAAATGGTCTATACAGTGGTAGATTTTCCCCTAAGTACCATAGAACTCCGGATTTGTGCTAAGTGCTAAAATAACCCAACAATAAAGCTACTACGTTTAAACTGAGCTTGATAGGAATTCTCAAATGTTTTGCATGATTTTTGTGATGTAGATGTAAGACTGTTTTTAAAGTCCTTTAAAAGTATTTGAGAGCCTGGCTGGGGAACGAAACCTAACGTCTGTATCACGGCTCCAGGGCTCCGTTTTTACATTTAACCATATACGTTGATTATAATATTTTATACATTGCTCCATCCCAGTGACCGTATGATGACCAGCTTTAACTCTAACATCTATCGTCTCTTACCCTGATGCTTTTTCTTTTACAGACTTTGGATGGATTTGTTTTTGTGGTAGCGTCTGATGGCAAAATCATGTATATTTCGGAAACAGCTTCTGTACATTTAGGCTTGTCCCAGGTGGGTATCATCTAATTTTATGTACAATTAAAATAATAAATTAAGCGTTGGCGGATCTTGACAGCCTTGAAAATGAGTCTGTCCAAGAGTCTGCTTTTGTGTATGAACCTAATCCAAAATTGCAAAATCGTTCTTTTTTTTCCCGCCGACAGGCTAGGTTTTTCTTCTCCGTGTTACATTTCACTTTTCCACTTTCTTTTTCCTTTGGGGCTAATGCCTAGTAATATCTATGCAACAGTCAGCTTTGTCTGTTAGCCTGGACTCTGCTTATACTGTAAAGCTCTCTGCCACTAACAAGAACTTCACAAAGGGAGATTTTTCAGGGCACGCTTGATGGTCTACATGTGGTATTGTGAGTTGCTATGAAAGAGAGAGGCAAGCTGATGTAGAACATGGATTTTATGCAGAATGTGCTTTGGGGAGAGAGAAAAGGGGGGTAGATTTATGAGTGTTCACATGGAATTCAGGGTAATTTTTCCTGAGTTTTTCCAGTTCAGTGGTCGTTTCAGTAAAGCATTTTATATGCTTGTGATAGAAACTCATAAAACTCAGTTTACTACTGTTTTTTTGCACAGCAAGGTCCTGGTTTCTTTAGAACATTTGAATATTACCGATTTTCCTGGAGCCCTCTTCTAAAAAGGAGGTCATTCCGTAGAGGAGAGAGGGGCACTCGGTTTTGTCTGTCCCGTCAAGCCAAGGGTTTGGTGGAGGATTTTGGCTGCTGTCTGGGCTGTGGCCAGTCTGCGTGGCGGGGGAGTCTACTGATGGTTGCCCATTCACATTTCTGATTTAACAAGCCTGGATCACGGTTCTCAGAGTCACACTGTTTGATACATGTAGGGGCTAAATGTTTCTTTACATTGTGAGTGATCGGAGTGCTTTTTTACATTACAACTGAAGACACACCAGAATTAATTAGATACAGGAAATAGGCTCCCAGGAGGCAGATGAATAATCTGTGTTGCACCACCCTCCTCCTGTAGTTAAGCCGAAGTAAAACATGCCAATTAAAGTGGCTTGAGTTTTCTCATTGAAAAACAGAATTACCCATTTGGAAACCTGCATCTGGTATATTCTTTTTTTTTCTTCTGCCAAGATGTTTCTTAAACTTTCCATTTGTTTACAGCCTTCTTTCCCAGTGGATGTACATCCTTACCCAGGTCCAAGGGGGTTTCTGTGCCTGTGTATTTCTTCTGCAGAGTCTTCTAAAATGAATCACATATTAAAATTGTCCAGTATTTTCTGTTCTCTTCCTCTTCTCTTCTTTTATGATACCAGGCCTCCTAGATAAGATTTAATAAGGTTTGACTCTTTCACCTATGTGACTCATGGGATTAGTGTACTGGTAGAATGAGAAAGGACTGAAGCGACTTAGCAGCAGCAGCAGCAGCAGCAGCAGCAGCAGCAGAATGGGAAACACTATCGGAAATAGGAAGTTTTCTCTTTTTATCTTTTCCAGGGTTGTTGTTCTCTGAATTTTCACCTTATTAATTTCTGAATGGTTAGAATTATTTAAGACCCTTTAGTTGGACCCAGCCTAGTTTCTACTCCTGACTTGATCTGTGGCTGAGTGCCCTTGATCAGATGTCTTAACTTTTTAAATGTAACTTATAATAACTTTTTATTAGCCTTATAATAATGTCACAAGCAAGATAAAACATTTCGCATACCTTTTTAAAATTTACTTTTAATTGGAGAATAACTGCTTTACAGTGTTGTGCTGATTTTTTCGTATGTGAATCAGCCATAAGTATACGTGTCACCTCCCCCTTGAACCTCCCTCCTACCCCCACCCATTGCACATACTTTAAAAATGACTGGCCAAATATACTTTAAAGTGGGTAGAATCACTTTAACAGAACATTAAATTCAGATCTGAGCTCCCTAGCAGCCAAAGCAAAAAAGGAAATGCATTTAGTTGTATGGTTGTCATTGTGTGATAAGAGTTGGCAGTTGATCTCTCTGAACCATAACTTGAATAAGAAAGTAACGCCTGCTGTGCTGCTTCTTTAGAATCACTGTGAAAATGATACCAAAGGCCCATCTTGTGTGATTTATAAACTATAGGGAGCTACACAGAAGCCAAGCAGTATCACAGCTAAAACTGCACTTCAATTAGCATCCTTTGGTGGGCACATATTAGGGATACTTAGTCATGGGAAATGTCCTGACACGTCATAAGGCTTTGTGTACATACCAGGGCATTCCAGTTCATTCCATCAGGCTGTTCTGTCTGGCATCTTATATCCTTCTGTCATTTTTCTCTTTTCACGTGGGAAATAAAAATGATTGCTTTTGAACATGATAATTAAAAATGACCAAAATACTGGCTAGGTAACATACACAGCTCGTGTTCATGATAAACACCACAAATGGAAATCTAATCAGAATCACAATTTAAACTATATTTCCTCTCAGTCATAATGCCGATGTAAAAGTTTGTATATCATAATTTTAAAAGGGGAGGGAGTTACACACCACCATTTTCTAAGAAAGCTGTAGAGATGCCTTTTGTCTGTACGTTGCCCAGAGAAGTGTCCTTTTCAAGTAAGTCAAACTGACCATCTCTGAGCCTGGCTGATTTTTTTCTGATCTCCTGGCGGGACTATCCCAGTGTCAGCCTCCAGCTACAAAAACACTTTCCCGGCGACGTCTGGGGAGTGTTTCATGGTGAACTGTTTAAATAAGCAACAACAAACTTTCCCCTCAAATCTACCTCCTGTTCACGATTAACTCTGCAGAAGGAAATCTAGGCCGAATCACAAAGTGTATTTTTTTATGTCTTCTTAAATAGTAAAATAAAGTATTGAAAAGAATGTCAAACACCCAACTTCTCTTTAAAAAAATGTTTGCACCTTTTGGATTATTTTTATTAGTGGTAACAAGTCAGATAAATATATCAAACATGAAAAATTAAAATAGCCTCAAGATTTTTTTAAATCACCAGAGATAAAAGTGTTGATAAAATTTTACCCACTAGTCAAGAGTAACCTTTTAAAAAGGTTTTCTGATGAATAAGGGTGATAATAGCTTATATTTACAGTACGCCCTCTGTGTTCCCAGAAGTTTCAGTTACTCTCAATAATAATATCTCTTTAAGTAATGACTCTTTCACCTTAATTTGGGGGTTAAAGTCTATGTTAGCAGCTTCTAGGAAACATAAACTCCTAGGTTTGCCATAATTGTGTGATAATTCATAGCAAAGTGATTTTTTTTAATCTACACTATCTAAATAACTCTGAATTATCTGAGAGTATAAAAATGACTATGTGTTAATAAACCCATCCCAGTTCAAAGCCTTTTATTGAACTTTTTTAAAAGCATGTATTGAAGTAAGTCTACTTCATTTGGCAGAGTTTATTCACTTATTTTTGCTTTTGAATTAGTAATGTGGCCATCCTTGCTGTCAGACTTTGGTACCAAAAAATGACCGAAATAACCCCAAAATTCAAATTATCTCCTCAGCCCATAATTCAAGCGTTGGGGGGAAAATGTCAGGCTTCGACTTGTAAATTCTATTTGGTATATGCCACACTCATAATCCAAAATAATTCGTGAAGACAAACTTATATCTGCTTGGAAGAGGTAGAGTTGAGGAAGCACTCTTTATCCGCCAAGTTTATTAAATGATTTAGTTTCTTGGTTTTATGATTAGTTAACTTACATTTGAAGCAGGAAAAAAGCCTTGCATACCTGCTGTGTATTTCTTCAAACATTTTAAAGTATCCTTGTGGTTTAAATTTCCTTACCAAAGTTGCATATGGTATATAACATCTAGGTAACTAACATGCATTCTCACATAACAGATACGTATGAAATAGCCGTTCACGAGCTACATAAAGGAAACTGTAATATTTGAGAGTGTGGCCGGAAGCACAACTGTAAAAATAACCATGGTGTTGTTTGGAGCCATAAGACTTAATCCTTTCACTTTTGAAATAAAGAGAAAGAACAACGTTTAATGTTTGTTGACATAACTTGAACTCTGAAACCCAAACCATTTTATTTTAAAATGCTTAATTTACCATAGTCAGCAAAACACCCAAAGCAGAGCAATGTGTATTTCCAGAGTACTGGGTGAGTTTCCCCTCCGACCCAGAATATATCCATTTAGTGCTGTATTTATCATATGTAGTTCTCTTGGCAGGAAGAAAAGCTATTCAGCAAAACATAAAAAAGCTCTTAGTAGGAAAGCAATTCATTTTGTAGTTAGCTGGGTTTTACAAATACTAAAATATCACATTGAGGGTCTGTTTTAATAAGGTTGATGTATGAGAGCTGGGAGTTTTATAGAGACAACCATTTTTTTTTTTTTTTTTTTCTGGTGAAGTAGTCACATTTCTTTCAACATTCAAAAGCACGAATAGATATCTCAATACAGGAAACACCATGTCAACCATAATTTTGAGTCAAGGTCAGCACTGTTTTATCATTCCCAAATTTGTTCTTTAAAAACATTTCCGTGATTTGAAGACTGTTTTACTTCCTAGACAGCCTTAAAAGTTTATCACGAACCTGAGGGTACAGAAAACCAAGCTTTTTCATTCATGGACTGCACTCTTCTCATTCTCCAAAGGCATGTGATGAGAACAGGCTCTTCGGAACAGGTGAAGCTACTTCAGGGATTAAAACACAAATCAAATCCCTATGAGCCCAGATGCAAGTCTTTTTGCAAATGTATGAAGATGTTTCTCTACAAAGACATCAGTTACTTTTTTCTAAAAACAAACTCCAAGCAAAGCAGAGTTGTCATTTTTCTCTAAAAACCTGGGTTAAGGGAGAAATGATAGGCTAACACACACACACACGCTAGTTATTTTTTCATTTTTAAAAATAAGCTACTGGTATTGTGAGTCCACTAAAGAAAAAAAATAGCTTTCTTATTGATTAGCCTCCATTCTTCTCCACCTGACAGAATCTCTAGGGCTGCCCTCAGGAAACAGCTGACTTGAGTGTTGCTGGTTTGTTTAAACTTTTTTAAAGATCAACAGGACTGACTTAAAAGAAAGATATTTCATTTTTATTCTTTTTTTTTTTAATGAAATCATGTACTAACTTTTAAAAAATAAAACTTGGCACAGGGTAGGTTCTTGTCTTTTTTTTAAATATCTGTGGCTGTGCTGGCTCTTAGGGCTTCCCTGGTGGCTTAGAGGTTAAAGCATCTGCCTCCAATGAAGGAGACCCAGGTTCGATCCCTGGGTCGGGAAGATCCCCTGGAGAAGGAAATGGCAACCCACTCCAGTATTCTTGCCTGGAGAATCCCATGGACAGAGAAACCTAGTAGGTTATAGTCCACAGGGTCACAAAGAGTCGGACACGACTGAGTGACTTCACCTCATGGTGCTGGCTCTTAGTTGCGGCATGCAAGATCTTTAGTTCAAACATGTGGGATCTAGCTCCGCATCAGGAAATCGAACCCAGGCCCCCTGCACTGGGAGCTCAGGGTCTTAGCCACTGGATCACCAGGGAAGGCCCTGACAGAGTAGCTTTCTACGTAGGCAAATATCCATTGGGGTCATCAGGAAAGTGCCAGGTTGGGGAAGTAGAGAGGGAGGGTTTCTGTAAGCAGATTCTCTCTACTGGTCTGTATAATATTGGGGAATAAAATATTATTCCATGAATAATACAGAAAGTAGAAGTGAGAAAACCATTTTTTTAGGGACCAAGATTACTTAGTGGGCCAGGAACCCAAGATTACTTAGCGGACCAGAAACATAATTTGTTGTGAATAAACAGACAACTTTTAAACATCTCAACACGCTGGAGAAAATGGGTGGGAAGAATGGGATGAACCCCTTCACCTCTCCATGGCCCCCTAGCCTGATGATGGCCTTGACCCTGGTTTGGAACAGTAGCTCCTGGGAGAACCTCTCCTTTAAACCACTTGCTGGGGCTGCACAAAGGGGCACCGTTGGAGCTCCCCTTTTTCAGAAGGTCTCTGCTCAATTAAGAACAGCCACGAAGGGGTGGTTGGGACAAGCCTGCCTTTGCTCGTGGATGGTGCCCTCTCTCCTGGGGGCAGGGCTGAGAAGGTTCCTCAGACCCACCTAAGGTTCTGTGCCACCCAAAGGCAGTTCCTCACCTCTCCACATCTTCCCGCACTGGGCTGTGGGGCTCCCATTGGCTGTCGGAGAAGTACCACCACCACCCCAGGGGCCCTGACCGATACCAGGTGCGTTGATTCGCTAACCTGGCCTGCACTGTCGATCTCTGAAAGAAGATCCACCACGACTGCTCAGAAGGCTGCACTGTTGGTGGTAGCTTTTGGAACATTCTACACTACGGCCCATCTTCCGATGGGAGAGCGGGCCNTGGCTGTCGGAGAAGTACCACCACCACCCCAGGGGCCCTGACCGATACCAGGTGCGTTGATTCGCTAACCTGGCCTGCACTGTCGATCTCTGAAAGAAGATCCACCACGACTGCTCAGAAGGCTGCACTGTTGGTGGTAGCTTTTGGAACATTCTACACTACGGCCCATCTTCCGATGGGAGAGTGGGCCCAGGTCCTGAGGATCTCTGTCATCCCCTATCTTGTGTTTGGGAGAACAATCCAGAAGTTCTCAAGGTTAGGATCTGTGAGTCATCTCCAGGGACCTCTGTGGAGAGACAGTAACTGTGATGCTTTCCTGGGGAGGCCCATGCCTAAATGCAAAAAGCCGAGTCTGGTCCAGCAGGGACGTGGCCTCCAGGCCTGCGTGGGCTCCTCCGTGGGGTGTGTCTAGAAGTAGGTGGTGTGTGAATATCAGGGGAGCAGCCCTCAGGTCACGTGGTTCACTGGAGTGGTCCGCCCGCTCCCAGCGGTCACTCAGCCAGCTAGCCGCACCCACAAATGGGAGCCATGGGGTTAACACAGTGACCCTGGACCAGACGCATTTCTGGCCATGTGAAAGAGGCCTGGCAGTGGTCCCAGGGGAAGGATCTTGTTGGGGAGAGTCGTCCTTAATCAAAGGGAGCCCCCAAGTTTCCCCTCTCAGCCCCTGAGGGCAGGAGCTGTCTGCTCTGGACGTCTCCTGGCCACCCATTCCCGAGGGGAGCAGGTCAAGGATGGGCCTGGCTCCGGTCTGATTTTTTTTTTTTTTTTTTTCTTTTTTCAAGATTTATTTATTTATTTTATTTTGTTTCTGGCCGTGCTGGGTCTTCATTGCTGTGTGCAGGCTTTCTTGCTGCAGTGTCTTCTTTTGATGTGGAGAACAGTCTCTAGAGCACTCGCTCAGTAGTCGTGGGCTTAGTTGCTCTGGGGCATGTGGGATCTTCCCAGACCAGGGATCAAACCTGTGTCCCCTGCATTGGCAAACAGTTTCTTAACCTCTGGACCACCAGGGAAGCCCCTTTAGTCTGATTTAAGGCACCTCCTGTGTGAAGGATGCTGCCTAGGCTGGAAGGGTCCCCTTATCCATGGCGCACCTTTTCCAACCTTCATTCCGCTTCCTCCTGCTCAGGACTATCCTGGCCCTTTGGGGAGACAGTTGAGTGCTGATTGAAAAAGGGCAAACGTTTCTGTCGGGGGGGGGGGTTGTAAGCAGAGATCAAGGTCCTGCTTCTCCCTGGGGGGTGCACACCTGTGATACAACTTCACCTCCTCCCTCCCCAAAGTCCTAGAAAAAATTCCTGACCCTTCCCCACTTCCTTTCCATGGCAGGTGGAGCTCACGGGCAACAGCATTTATGAGTATATCCATCCTTCGGACCATGATGAGATGACGGCTGTCCTGGCAGCCCACCAGCCTCTTCACCATCACTTGCTCCAAGGTATTTCCTTCAGACAAAAAGAAACCAGAATGAATGCTAGATGATGCTCTTTGTTATGACCGAAGGGATTTGTTTCCCCTGCTGCCCATCCAGGGTCCCTCCAGCAAACATGCAGCATCCACCGAGTAGGGGGTTGCTTTTATGCCTTTGTCCTTTAAAGCAATACTGCTGATCTCCTTTCATGTGCCAGAGACTGTGAGAGGTGCAGAGCAGGAGACAGAGAAAAGTGGTCCAAACCTTCCCTCCTAAGGTGCTCCTGGTTTAGAATGCCAACAACCCAGGTCTTGATCCGGGCTTCTTAACCACAGGGTCCGAGGATAAAACTTGAGGAGGCCATGAAATTGCATGAGATAATTACATCTGTTCCCTATTTAGTAGAGATCTAGCGTTTCCTTTGCTTGTAGATTGTAGACAGCAAGCTATCTTGCTAGTACCTGTGGCTCTGACTACAACAGAAATCACAGGTATTTTCACTTCATGTTATAGTTGTTGCAGGTATTTAAACATATTGGTTATGCTCACCACTGCTTTGAAATTTCAGGAGTTGTGAGTCTGTTGCAGGATCTTGTTATTTTATGTGTTAATAAAGTAGCACATTTATAGCCCACTGTGATAAGCACCTTAGAATAGATGTAGCATGGCTGTTCCATGGACAATGTGGAACCAGTCTTCACACAAAAGACTCCCTAATTTACAACTGCTACGCATGCTAGGAAGACACAGAAAGACTTAATCCAAGGGCCCTGGCCTTGTAATTCCTTCCCACGGTCCAATGAGACCAGCCAGTATGCTGACCAATATGTCACTTGTCTGCTTTGGGCTATGGAATTCCAACTCAGCCAAAATTCCGCAGTGAGATAAAATGCCAAAGAGGAAGTGTCAAATGTGATGAGAATGGGGTAGCCAGCCACAGAGGGGAAAAAAATGGATTCCATTCTTATTGCTTCCTCCTGGGATGGATCCTTCTAAGGCTAGGAGGAGAGAACACAGACTAGCACTCTGTTTTAAAACCGCTTGCAGACCCAGCTCTGCAGCCCTCCTGTTTGGCCCCAGAAATAGTCACCATGAGCCTACCAAGGATGGACACTGGTAAGCTGGTTTCTGAGATGAGATGGGGCCTTAATTGTAGCTGTGACCTCTGGTGCCTAAGTCCTTGGAAATGGTCTGGCTGCATAAATGAACAAGAATATGACTCTAAAATGTCTAACAAAATGAGAGCTAAAAGAGCACGTTGCTGCTGAATCTAGTGCTTTCTCTGTGCAGTTGTTTAAAGTTGGACAATGACCCCTGGAATCTTAAGAGAATCCCTCACAACATTATGTTGTGTTTGTTTGTTTGTTTTAATTGAAGTATAGCTGGCTCACAATGTTGTGTTAGTTTCAGGTGACAGCAAAGTGATACGGTTTTATATATATTGTCAGATTCTTTTTCACTACAGGCTTTTACAAGATACTGGATGTGTTGTTTTTAAAAACTACAGTGAGTTGATTGCAGGGGAGTGGGCTTTCTGCCATTAGCTCTGGTTTCATTTTACCTTCCATGCCTTTAAAAAGTGTTTGGACAATGACAGCAAATGAGAGTTGGGATTATGGCGAAACACATCCAGTTTCCCCGTGGGGTTCACATCGGAGGTGAGCCAACAACACAGTAGGAGTGGGTCTGGGAGAGGTGGGGTCTGTGTGGGACTCATTTCCACAGCCAACCGAGTGTTCAGGCTTTGAGGTTCACAAGCGGTTAGTTTTCTCCCCGATTTCTCATCTTCAGAGTTATTTTTTTGCGTCTGAACTGGCCTCATTGTTTTATGGTAATTGTGTGAGACGTGGGGCTCTTTCCAAAACTGTATAATTCCTGGGGGTGATGTTTTTTATACCTGAGCGTGGAAACGTGACAGACTGGCCGCCATGTTAAAGGGAAGCTCCCCGGCCCCAGCCTGGGCGGAGGAATTATGGGTAAACGTGAAAGCCCCGCCCACCGGGGGAGTCGGGGCCTCTGAGGCGACTGTGCGGGGCACAAGGCATTCCATTCCGCGTGGTAACCTTTCTTAATTATTAATTTATTAACCACCACCAAATGGCTGTTTATTTAGAGTGGAATGATCTCGCTCTCACCTGGGGCGAGGACGCTCTGCCGTCCGTGCCCGGAGAGCTGATGTCCGCTTAGTAAGGCGGAGGGTGTTTGCTCAGGTTACTTAGTCACCCCAGTCGTGTCCAACTGTTTGCGACCCCATGGACTGTAGGCCGCCAGGCTCCTCCATCCATGGGATTTCCCAGACAAGAATCCTGGAGTGGGTAGCCATTTCCTTCTCCAGGAGATCTTCCCAACGCAGGGATCGAACCCACGTCTCCTGTGTTGGCAGGTGGATTCTTTGCCACTGAGCCACATGGGAAGCCCGTTTTCTTGGGGGACGTCTGCATTTGCAAAAGTGAGGTGGAGATTTGTGTGTGAGGGCTTGGAAGGGAATGAAGGAAAGGCTTGGGCAGCCAGAGAAGGAGTGGGTGGGGAGCAGGGTCCACCCAGTGCTGTAACGCAGGGTGGATGCTTTGATCAGGCCCAGTGGGTCCACTGGGCCCTGTGCCCAGTCCCATGTGGCTGGGCAGTCCTGGTGCCCATGGTCATGGGCACACTGGTGGGAGGCACCCTGGGGCTGGCTCCCTCTGCCAGAGAAAGGCCTGCACTTCTGAGTCCTGAGTCAGATGGGGGAAGTCAGATGCTTCTAAGCTACCAGGCAGGCCCAGCACCTGCCCAGGGCTGGCCAAGGCAGTTCTCCAGGTGCCAGGCCTCTACATGGCTGCCACAGGGGACCACGGGCAGGTTGAGCTGGGCAGGGTCCGTACACAGAGATTCTCACCTTGGCCCCAGGCTGGTGTTTCCCAGGTTGGTATGGCCATGTTTCCAGAGCACATGGAAGCCACGCAGGGCCAGGCTAGTCTCCTCAACCCACTGGAGGCCTGAAAGTGAAAGTGTTAGTCTCAGTCATATCCGACTGTTTGCGACCCCATGGACTGTGTAACCCGGCAGGCTCCTCTGTCCATGGAATTCTTCAGGCAGGATCCCTTCTCCAGGGGATCCTCCCAACCCAGGGATCAAACCTGGTTCTCTCGCATTGCAGCTGGATTCTTTACCTTCTGAGCCACCACCCAGGGCCTGGTCACCAGCAAAAATGCTCTGGCTGGGGGTCTGGGCGGCCCTGAGCTGAGGACTCTAGCTGCTGGATCCGGCACTGAGGGTTTATTGAGAGCCTGGGGATGAAGTCAGGGAAAATGTTGTGGGACAGTTTGCCAATCTAACCTCCTGCCTGCTTTCAGAGTATGAGATCGAGAGGTCATTCTTTCTTCGAATGAAGTGTGTCTTGGCGAAAAGAAACGCTGGCTTGACATGCAGTGGATACAAGGTACCCAGCCTCGGGGCTCACAGGTGGAGAGGGGGCAGTGGCGGGTCTTCACTGTGCTCTGTGTTTGCTTCACATTCAGGAATAGCTGCAGACGGGAAGGTGGGGGGACCCAAGCGTTCTATACCGCCTAATGTAGAACTTTCTAGGGACACCACTCATAGCAAAAGCTGGCGCTTTACAAGGATGTCCCAGGCAGGCTGGATTGCGTTGTCTGAGACCAGGAATACATGGGGCTAAGGGTAATATTTGACTTTGGCACCTGCAGGTTCTACTCTGCACACAGGACAGTCACTCTAGAGTAGCCACACCTAGACTTTGTCCTGCTGCAGAGAAAAGGATCCTAAGCCCATCACTCTGGAGCGAAAGGTGGACAGGAGCCTTTTTATTTTTTCAGGCTTTTCACTTTGTATTGAGGTGTAGCCAGTTAACAACATTAAGATAGTTTCAGGTGAACCAGCGAAGTGACTCAGCCATTCGTATACATGTATTCCTTCTCCCCTAGATTCCCCTCCCATCCAGGCTGCCACATGACATTGAGCAGAATTCCCTGTGTTGTACAGTAGGACCTTATTGATTATCCATTTTAAATACAGCAGTGTGTACATGTCATCCCAAACTCCCTAACTATCCCTTCAGAAAGGAGCCTTTTTGCAGGAGAATTTGTATAAAAGGGGGTGAAGTGAAAAGAGAGGGGATGGTTTTGTGCCTTTGTCCTCTCTTTCTGGAATACCCTTCTCCCCTCCTCTCCATCCCAGGGTCTGCCTTTCCCCAGCCTCTCCTCAGCCCCCCCCCTTTGAGCCTCACTCCTAGCTCCTCCCTTTGACCTTCACCTCATGCTTATTTCATAATCTGGCCAGTGAGTTTCATATCTGCTGTCCCAGAACCCCAGCCTCAGAGATGGGAGCCTCCAGCACTGCCGTACACACAGTAGCTATTCTTCTGGAGACTTGGGTCCTGAGTTGTTTCTGACTCTTATTACCCATCCGCTTGGCTCATCTTAAGTAACACCCATCACCCACCTTGTCCTCAATTTCCTCATCAGTAAAATGGGAGAATAGGTTTCATGGGTAAGGTTTGTTCCAGCTCCAAAGACTGAGTGCATTTGGGAATACTGGAGGAAATTTTTGAAAAGAGAATATTTTAGCTGCTCATCACTACTGTTAGGATGATCTTGAGCCTTTCAAGATTTTACTGACTGTAACTTATGTAAATACTTCCAATATTGAGGTTTAATGCTGTGCACATGTTTCTGTTTGACATCTGCAACTCTACAAACACTTTCTTGTATATGGTTCTTGGCTAGAACAGTTGTTAATAGAGGGGTTTCTATATAGCCACTCTGAATTTTTGCTTATTGTTGTGCAGTCGCTCAGTCATGTCTGACTCTCTGTGACCCCCATGGACTGCAGCCAGGCTTCCCTGTCCTTCATTATCTCCCGGAGTTTGCTTAAACTCATGTCCGTTGAGTTGGTGATGCCATCCGACCGTCTTCCTCTGTCACACCCTTCTCCTCCTGCCCTCTGTCTTTCCTAGCATCAGGGTCTTTTCCAATGAGTTGGCTCTTCGCATCAGGTGCCCAAAGTATTGGAACTTCAGCTTCAGTATCAGTCCTTCCAATGAATATTTGGTGTTGATTTCCTTTAGGATTGACTGGTTTGATCTTGCTGTCCAAGGGACTCTCAAGTGTCTTCTCCAGCACCACAGTTCTAAAGCATCAATTCTTTGGCACACAACCTTCTTTACGATCCAACTCTCACATCCCTACATGACTGCTGGAAAAACTATAGCTTTGACTATATGGACCTTTGTCAGCAAAGTGGTGTCTCTGGTTTTTAATATGCTGTCTAGGTTTATCATAGCTTTTCTTCCAAGAAACAACCATCTTTTTATGCTTATTACCAGTTGATAAAATCTTAAATTATAAATAAAGTAAATAGGGACTTCCTTGATGGTCCAGTAGTTAAGAATCCATCTTCCAGTACAGGGGATACAGGTTTGATTCCTGGTCAGGAAACTAAGATCCCACATGCTGTGGGGCAACTAAACCGACATGCCACAACTAAGACCCAGCACAGTCAGATAAATAAATATTTCCAAAAAATAAATAAGGTAAAATTTAAAATGAGGACTTTTTGCCCTGAAAAAATTCCTCGTTTACTGGAGTGATATAGTTTGTCAAATGATATCACTGTCAAGTTAACAGTTGCCAAGTTCATCCTCATCGGGTGATAAGCATAAGAATCGTTACTGAAGTAAACATTATGGAACAAAAGGTTCAGTTCAGTTCAGTCACTAAGTCATGTCCAATTCCTTGCAACCCCATGGACTACAGCACACCAGGCTTCCCTGTCTATTACCAGCTCCCAGAGCTTGCTCAGACTCATGTCCATCAAGTCAGTGATGCCATCCAACCATCTCATTGTCTGTCATCCCATTCTCCTCCCACCTTCAATCTTTTCCAGAATCAGGACCTTTTCCAATGAGTCAGTTCTCATCAGGTGGTCAAAGTTTTGGAGCTTCAGCTTCAGGATCAATCCTTCCAATAATATTCAGGACTGGTTTCCTTTAGAATGGACTGGTTGGATCTCCTTGCAGTCCAAGAGACTCCCAAGAGTCTTCTCCAATACCACAGTTCAAAAGCATCAATTCTTCGGCACTCAGCTTTCTTTATAGTCCAACTCTCACATCCATACATAACTACTGGAGAAACCATAGCTTCCCAAAATGTCTTTGTGTGCCATCTAATTGCAACTTGGCCTTGAGTTGAAGTGAAAGTGCTAGACACTCAGTCGTGTCTGACTCTGCAACTCCATGGACTGTAATCTGCCAGGCTCCTCTGGTCATGGACTTCTCCAGGCGAGAATACTGGAGTGAGTTGCCATTTCCTTCTCCAGGAGATCTTCCCGACCCAGGGATCAAACCCGGGTCTTGTGCATTGCAAGTGGAATCTTTACCATCTGAGCCACGAGGGAAACCTGTTAATTTGCCTGAATCCATTTTGCAGTGCATTAGAGTCCCCTCTTGTGGAGTTACCTAAGCATAGTCAATTGCATAAGACAACCCTTATATTTAATTATTATTTCTTAGGAGATGTTACCTCCTAAGAAAGAAGCAGAGTTCATTTCTTCCAAGCAGTGAATCAGGCATCTGTCAGCATGTTGGCCGCGGGGCTCAGTAGAGGGTGGGCTTGGGGGTATTCCAGCTTGTTCCAGAAAGCAAGCAGGCCCAGAGTCAGGAAGAGTGGGTATGAGGCTGACCCTGCCTCTCTTTCCCAGGTCATCCATTGCAGCGGCTACTTGAAGATCAGGCAGTATATGCTGGACATGTCCCTGTACGACTCGTGCTACCAGATCGTGGGGCTGGTGGCTGTGGGCCAGTCACTGCCGCCCAGCGCCATCACTGAGATCAAGCTGCACAGCAACATGTTCATGTTCAGGGCCAGCCTTGACCTGAAGCTGATATTCTTGGATTCCAGGTGAGTCTGGCACCTGCTGTAGCAGAGTTCCGGAAGATTCTGATGGCGGAAACCGGACCCTGGAAGCTACACTATTAATCCAAAATGTAACAAGCAGTAAGCTGAACTAAGAATGTGAATTAGAAAGAGATTTAGTGAAATGAAGTCAAGAATTGAAAGAATTAGTATCAGCCTTAATATTCAGGAGTGACTGGCTTCTCCAGCTTATAGGTACTTGTTTTATTTGTTTATATTTTCATTATCTCACTGGAGTTTGAACTGGAAGTACGTATTGTAGGCAACAGCCTTTTCTTGCAGGCCCATGATGTCAGGATTCTGCCTCATATCTCCATCAAGTTGGTAGGATGTTAAAACAAACAGAAAGTTTCCATTCTGAGTGGTGTGTGTTGCGGGAGGCCTTCCAGCTCCAGCTGGCGGGAAGCCAGGCTCTGACGGTCACCACGGGACGGGGCAGCAGGCAGAGAGGTGGCCTTCGCCGGGGGAGAGCTGTGGGCTCAGCCCCACAGGCAGCTTTCGGGGCCTGGGCTGGGAGGCCGCCTCCAGTGGATGGGGAGGAGCCGCTGCAGCCCCCAGACTGTTTGCCACTGGGCAGAGCCCAGCGATTTGAGAATCTCTTCTCAGAGAGGGGAGGGAAGGCAGACGGGGGAGAGGCACTGACCTGTTTTTTTGCTTGGCCTGGGGGAGCCTGCTGGCAGGGGGAGGCCTGAGGGGGGCACTCCCTGGGCTTGCGTTTCCTTCATTCACTCGGCTGCCCACATGGCTGTTAGGAAAGATGAAACTAGATGGTAGATGGAAGGTGTTTGTAAAAGGAAAAAACCTGATATACCTGCAAGGTGAGTCATCTTGCTTCCTGGCCTTTTAGATACCTCAGCTGTACAGACAGGAACAAGTGGTCAGAGACCCCACTCCTGAGAGTGGGGTGTAGCTGAGCTTTCTTGGAGAAAAATTAATATATATTGCTAGTGTGTGTGTGTGTGTGTATATATATATGCGCATATGGTACTAGTGGTGAAGAATCCCCCTGCCAATGCAGGAGACATAAGAGATGTGGGTTCGATCCTGGGTCAGGAAGATCCCCTGGAGGAGGGCATGGCAACCCACTCCACTATTCTTATCTGGAGAATCCCATGGACAGAGGAGCCTGGCAGGTGACAGTCCATAGGGTTGCAGAGTCAGACCCAACTGAAGTGACTTAGCAAACAGGCATGCACATATATGTATGTGTATATAAATACACATATGTATAGCAGATTTTTCCTGTATGTCTTGAAGCTAGGATTTATTGATTTTTTTCCACTTCTTTTTTTAAAAGATTTGTTAAAATTTACAGTAGTTTTAGTGCACGGGTTTAGAAGCCCTGAGACGTGTGGGATCTTCCCAAACCAGGGATCGAACCCATGTCCCCTGCATTGGCAGGCAGATTCTTAACCACTGGACCACCAGGGAAGTCTTTTTTACACTTTTAAAACATTGCAGTAAAATATATATAACATAAACTTGATCATTTTACCCATTCAGGGAATAAAAGTAAACTTACTTGGTTAAGGATGGGAGATGAAAACATTAATTAGTTTAGTTCATTATAAGCCCATCTCAGAACCATTCGGAGGTAGAGACATGGTAAGGCATGGCCTTACAAAGTCGTCATCATGCTCCCAGAAACTCTAAGCCAAAGAGGAAACATAACTCCTTGGGGGAAGGATGCCTGCCCCGACGCTGCCCAGGGATGATTCCCTGCAGTAAAGATGGGAGCACCCGCAGGGGAGGAGCCAGGCATGGGGTAGACTGCACGACCCACGGTGACAGAGCAGCTCCCTCCAGACTTGGGAACCGCTTCTAAAAGGCACTTCCTTCCCCGGTGGTCCGGTGATTACAATTCCACGCTGCCAGTGCAGGGGGCATGGATTCGATTCCTGGTTAGAGAATTAATATCCCCGCATGCTGCAAAACATAGCCAAAAAGACGAAAAAAATGTGGACTGCAAGAAAATCCACTGGCCGCGTTTATTATTGTAGAAATTTGGGAGAATACGACAGCCTTCTCCTTTGTTTTGTCTCCCACTTTTTCTTCAGCCTCTGAAGCTCAGTGAATTCTCTAGAAGAGGAAAGAGGGGCCTTTCCCCAGAGGAGAGAGTTCAGGTCTTCTCAAGCTGATCTATCCACACGCCCTGACACAGAAGGGACAAAGGGAAGGCTTTACAGAAGAGCATGTGCAACCTTAGCTCAGAGGCCAGCTTCCTCCTGAAGGCGCCTCAGATGCGAGTTTTCCTCTGCTTCGGGGTGGGAGGGCCAGGCCCCTGAGTGGGTTGAAAGCAAGGTGGTCATGCTGAGGAAGACTTCCTGTCTCTGCAGGAGCCCGGGAAGCTCTTCTTGCCAAGTACAAGGAAGCTTCTAGCAAAGCCTTGAGGTGTTTCTGAACCCCAGCCACCCAGGAGGTCCTTAAGATGGTCTGAAATTTGCTGGGAAATTCTTCACACTCTGGCCTTCAGGCGGTTGTAGCAGTTGAAAGGCCACTGGGCCGGGGGACAGAGGAGCTGGCCCAGTGCTGGGTGGGCAGCAGAATGGCCTGGTGGGGTGACGTCAGTTCCTACATCCAAACCCCAGAAGCCACAGAGAGGGGTTGGCCTGAAGCCCAGCAGCTCCAGAGTCACAAGGGCCAGGGTGGTGAGCCTGGTGGAGGGGGCCCAGCCGCCCCCCACCCTCACCCAGCATAATCCCAGACAAAACTGAACTCGACATAACCTGAAATTCGGTTCATAGGGGTTTTGTGGTATTTCACTTTGAAACTGTAGCTGGTGCTTTTGCTAAGGATGGGTGAACCCGACGATGTCTGGGTTTGGCAAATCCCTCTGACAGGTCTTCAGACACTAGAGGGTTGGAAAAAACCAAGAAGGCATGCTGCCAAAGCCTTCCCTGCCCTTTAATTTTTAAAGCCAGTGTGTACTTTGATGAGAAACTTAATACATGTGTTTCTGATTCATTTACACATTCGGGGCCGTTGTTCTGAAACTTTACGTCTAACGGGTCTGGGAAGCCTCTTTCATCCCCACACGGTAGAGATGCTTAGTTTTCTTCTTGGGTGGGGGAGAGCCAGACGTCTCAATTTTCCTGCCACACAGAGGCAGACTCCGGTCGGGCCTGAGGTTCTAGGTGGCCCTCGGACAGGTCCTCTGGGCCCTGAGAGGCTCTGGCCTGTGCAAATTCCCTTTCTACCCACCTCGAGCCCCATCTCCTTCCTGCCCTGGAGGAACACCATGGAAATGTGTACACCAAATAGTGAATGATTCCAGGGAAATATGAGGCTCACAGAGATTTACGACCCGAAGCCCATGCAGAGCTCAACAGAAAAGGAGCAGGTTAGGGAATGAAAGTGAGGTCAAATTTCCCTGTTTAATTTATAGCCAGCGTTGCAGATCCGGGCCAGCAGGGCCCCAGCCCATGCCACCCTCAGTCCCCAGTTACTTCTCACCGTGGCCTCACCGCCCTTGGAATCTCCTCTTGTCCCCTTCTTTCATCTGTTCTTGAATATATGTCACCAAGACGTTGGGGCCACCTTCTCCAGGGACGTGGTTCCCAGCACAGTTGCCCAAGGCCTGGGAGTCAGTATCACGGCCACATGCAGTTCTTACCTGTGGGTGGAGTGATCCATGTGCTAGTGATGATGCCATCGTGGGTGCTGGGAACTACTCTTCCTCAAAGAGCTAAAGTCGGAATCAATATGCCTGAGGCTTGATGAAAATAAGAACGAGGTAAGGGCGTATAAGCACCAGGAGAGTATTTCCATGTCCACAGTGAGCTTAAGGCTTGCTTTCAGTCACAACAGTTTGGGATATTGTTTTACTATTTCTGGGGGCTCTAAGACAGTCCTCCATTGATAAAGAGGCTTCAGTGGCTCCATTATTCCCTATATCTCATCCATAGGAATCACCCCATCATAGCATCATCCCCCTGAGACCAGCTGTGCCAGTTAACAGTGTCCAGTGTGGACGGGAGGGTTACAGGTTTGCACATGCAATAGACGAGATGTGAAATCAACCCAAGTGTCCATCATTAGGTGAAAAGATAAACAAAATGTAGTGTCTACATAAAATAGAATGTTATGCAACCATAAAAAGGAATGACATTCTGACAGATGCTACGGCAGGAATGAACCGTGAAAGCATGTTAAGTGAAAGAAGCCAGAAGCAAAAGGTCAAATATTACATCCCTCCTCTTAGAAGAAATTTCTAGAGTAGACAGATTCACAGAGATAGAAAGTAGAAGAGAAATTGCCAGGGACTTGGGGAGGGGAAGTGGGGAATCATTGTTTAATGGATACAGTTTCTGTTCTGGGTGATGACGAGTGCTGGAAGTGGGTGTAGTGATGGTCATCGTGAATTGTACCCTTTAATATGGTTAAAACGGTAAATTGTATGTTGTGCATATTTTAACTACAAGGATTTTTGAAAGATTCACAGCAATTTTTAAAGGTTCTCTTTCCCAAAAGCCCCAGCGAGTGGACTCTTAGTCACCTTGGCAGCTTCTCCTGGTATTAGTAACAAATTCACTCTTTTTAAAAAAAATACATATATATTTATTTATTAATGTATTTATCCGTTTGGCTGCACCGGGTCTTAGTGGTGGCACGTGGGATCTAGTTCCCTGACCACGGATAGGACCCAGACCCCTGCATTGGGAGTGCAGAGTCTTTAGCCACTGGACCATGAGGGAAGTCCCAGAAGTTCACTGTTAAACGTCCTCTGATAAGCTTCACCTTGAAAAGGGATACAGTCTTCAGTTCAATTCAGTTCAGTCGCTCATTCATGTCCAACTCTTTGCGACCCCATGAATCGCAGCATGCCAGGGCTCCCTATCCATCACCAACTCCCAGAGTTCACTCAAACTCATGTCCATTGAGTCGGTAATGCCATCCAGCCATCTCATCCTCTGTCGTCCCCTTCTCCTCCTGCCCCCAATCCCTCCCAGCATCAGAGTCTTTTCCAGTGAGTCAACTCTTCGCATGAGGTGCCCAAAGTATTGGAGTTTCAGCTTCAGCATCAGTCCTTCCAATGAACACCCAGGACTGATCTCTTTTAGAATGGACTGGTCGGATCTCCTTGCGGTCCAAGGGACTCTCAAGAGTCTTCTCCAGCACCACAGTTCAAAAGCATCAATTCTTCGGAGCTCAGCCTTCTTCACAATCCAACTCTCACATCCATATATGACCACGGGAAAAACCATAGCCTTGACTAGACGGACCTTTGTTGACAGAGTAATGTCTCTGCTTTTTAATATGCTGTCTAGGTTGGTTAGGGGCTTCCCTGGTGGCTCAGAGGTTAAAGCGTCTGCCTCCAATGTGGGAGACCTGGGTTCGATCCCTGGGTCGGGAAGATCCCCTGGAGAAGGAAATGGCAATCCACTCCAGTATTCTTGCCTGGAGAATCCCATGGACGGAGAAGCCTAGTAGGTTACAGTCCTCGGGGTCGCAAAGAGTCGGATACGACTGAGCGAGTTCACCTCACCTAGGTTGGTTATAACTTTCCTTCCAAGGAGTAAGCGTCTTTAATTTCATGGCTGCAGTCACCATCTACATTGATTTTGGAGCCCCCCAAAATAAAGTCAGCCACTGTTTCCACTGTTTCCCCATCTATTTCCCATGAAGTGATGGGACCGGATGCCATGATCTTCGTTTTCTGAATGTTGAGCTTTAAGCCAACTTTGTCACTCTCCTCTTTCACTTTCATTAAGAGGAATTTTAGTTCCTCTTCACTTTCTGCCATAAGGGTGGTGTCATCTGCATATCTGAGGTTATTGATATTTCTCCCGGCAGTCTTGATTCCAGCTTATGCTTCTTCCAGCCCAGCGTTTCTCATGATGTACTCTGCATAGAAGTTAAATAAGCAGGGTGACAATATGCAGCCTTGACATACTCCTTTTCCTATTTGGAACCAGTCTGTTGTTCCATGTCCAGTTCTAACTGTTGCTTCCTGACCCACGTATAGGTTTCTCAAGAAGCAGGTCAGGTGGTCTGGTATGCTCATCTCTTTCAGAATTTTCCACAGTTTATTGTGATCCACACAAAGGCTTTGGCATAGTCAATAAAGCAGAAATAGATGTTTTTCTGGAACTCTCTTGCTTTTTCCATGATCCAGCGGATGTTGGCAATTTGATCTCTGGTTCCTCTGCCTTTTCTAAAACCAGCTTGAACATCTGGAAGTTCAAGGTTCACATATTGCTTAAGCTTGGCTTGGAGAATTTTGAGCATTACTTTACTACCATGTGAGATGAGTGCAATTGTGCGGTAGTTTGAGCATTCTTTGGCATTGCCTTTCTTTGGGATTGGAATGAAAACTGACCTTTTCCAGTCCTGTGGCCGCTGCTGAGTTTTGATACGGTTTTAGGTCATTCCAAATCTTTTTTTTTTTTTTAGCACCTCCTGCAGTTGCTTGCTTAAGACTATTGTTGAAACTCTTAAATATCCCACAGATTTCAGAAAATAACTCCTTTTTATAGTTTCGTTTATTTTTATTTTTGTCTGCTCTGGGTCTTTGTTGCTGCATGGGCTTTTCTCTCGTTGTGGCAAGCGGGAGCTGGTCTTCGTTGCAGTGCGCAGGCTTCGCATTGAGGGGGCTTCTCTTGGTGTGGAGCTTGGGCTCCAGGCACGCAGGCTTCAGTCGTTGCAGCTTTCAGACTCTAGTGCACAGGCTCAGCAGTTGTGGCGCACAGGTTTAGTTGCTCTGAGACATATGGGACCTTCCCACATGGGACCTTCCCACATGGGACCTTCCCACATGGGACCAGGGATTGAACGCATGTCTCCTACCTTGGCAGGCAGATTCCTATCCATTGAGCCACCAGCGAAGCCCCCAAACCTTCTTCTAACTAGTAGTTTCAGAAGGACATTCCTGCTCATGAAGAGGGTGTCGTCCTGCAGCAGGCTGGGCTTCATAGACTTCCTTCTTGTAAAGAACAGCTCCACCAAGCCGTTTCTCATCTGATTGGTTGGCAAAACCGACGTTAGTGTAAATGAAAGGCAATCTCAGGGCTGTATGACTCACCGGGAGCTGCCGTCCTCCCCTAGGGTGACGGAGCTGACCGGGTACGAGCCGCAGGACCTGATCGAGAAGACCCTGTACCATCACGTGCACGGCTGTGACGTCTTCCACCTCCGCTACGCGCACCACCTCCGTGAGTACCACGTCACCCTGGCCGGGAGCCCTGGCAGCGGGGAGGGGCGCCGCAGAGTGGGGACGGCACCCGGGCAGCCAAGAGGGGCGCCACAGAGTCCGGACAGTGCCCTGGTTTGCTGTACGGTGCCCCATACCGTACACACGGATCCGAGGCCTCAGATCTGTCTCTGGGCAGCCCTGGATTTCAGCACAGCCCCTTGTCAGTTCTCAAACATCTAAGGAAACCCTGGAAGGTGTGGGATGGTTGCTGGAGTCTAGATTATGGATGTGGAACCTCAGTTGTTCTGGATGCCATCAGAATGCCAGTTATGGATAACAACCAAAGCAGAACTGATCACTTACTGGGAACTTACTACCCTCCAGCTCTAGTTTAAGGGATTAAATACGTTAGCAAGCCAGTGAGGGAGGTTCTTATGCCCATGATCCTCCTCTTACTGTTGAGAACACCGAGGTGTTCTCCCCTCCCCCCCTCCGCCTCCCCCTTCCCCCCTCTTCT
>SJYT01062678.1:118082-142569 GCA_006410635.1 Cephalophus harveyi | reverse complement strand
CTCCCTCCCCCTCTCCCTCTCCCTCGGAGGTGCCCCTGGGCTGGGCTGTGTCTGACGGCTTGCCCTCCTCTCGGCTCCCGCGTGGACCGCGTGAATCAGCCCTGACAGAACTGGGGTGGAGCCGCACAGCGTGCTTTCTCGCTGAGCTAGAGGCCTGAAGTCAAGGTCGGGGGTCACGGGCCGGGTTCTCTCCTCTCTCCTTCGCGTGTGGACGCCCGCCGTCTTCTCCCTGTGTCCGCCTCCTGTGTCTGGGTTGCTTTCTCCTCTCTTTCTGAGGACCTGGTCACACGGGGTCAGGCTCGCCCACGTGACTTCTTGTTGCCGATCACCTCTTTAAAGGCCCCGTCTCCAGGCGTAGTCATGTTGTGTGATGCTGGGGTTGGGACGTCAGCATGTGACCTTGTCAGTCAGGGGGACACAGTTCAGCCCGTGAAAAGGGCTTCTTTTCAGTGTCTCTGTGTCCTCGCCCGGAGGGTGGGCACAGTCCGGCTCCCGCTGGGCACCCCGGCTTGGGGAGGACAGGTGAGGAGACGGAGGAGGTGGGACGCGTCCCTTCACCAGGTGACGCTTTGGCCGTGTCTCCGGGCGCTCTGGTGGCTCAGGGGCCCGGCCGAGCCTCCCCGCCTGCAGGGTCCCCACGAGTCCCCATGATGGCCTCTGGGGACGGGGCTGCGGGTCCTTCAGCCCAGCCACGCCAGCGCTGCCCTGGGGGCTGCCTGGACCTGGGCGGCCCCTCGGCCCTGGCTGCTTCTCCCCCAGCCGCCGCTGCTGAACGCGGCCACGGCGACCCTCTCGCGGGGCCCCTCGGGCCTCCAAGGCCCCTGGGGGAGCCGCCTCGTGTGAGACGCACGGACCTTCTGTCTTTTGTAGTTCATGAGGTAACTCAGCTCGGGAAGAAAATTAACCGCAGTGGACACCCAGGACCCAGGGAGGGCACCGTCTGGTTCTCCCAGGCCAAGCTGTCTCCTCCATGCCGCGATCCGAAACCGAGGAGCCAGGCGCAGGGTTCTGCTGGAGGCCTGATTGGACGTCATGCATGGAGGCTCTGGAAGGCCGTGGTGGGCCATACGGTTTTCACACATTCTTCGAAATATTACCTTAACCGGGAGCAGGAGTCCACAGAGTCTGAAGAAAGCACAGCCCCTGAAGACAGAATCAACGCCTTCCAGAAGCGCAGCCTTGCGAGGAGTAGCAGGGCTGGCCAGTGTGGTCTGGGGAGCTCGGACTTCCAGAGGCCACGAGACAAGGGGGCAGGGATGGCCCCAGCACCTCGCGGCACCTCGGCCTGTGGTCAGTGGGGTCCTGGGCCTTCCCAGCTGAGCTTTCCAAGGGGGACTGTGCCAGAGCTCCCCCCAGAACATTCTGTAAGGGATTCCTCTAGGACAGGGGTCCCCAACCTCTGTGATCTAATGCCCGATGATCTGAGGTGGAGCTGATGTAATAATAATAGAAATAAGTGCACAATAAATGTAATATACTTGAATTATCACGAAATCATCCCCCCCACTCTGCCCCAGTTTGTGGAAAAACTGTCTTCCACAAAACCGGTCCCTGATGCCCAAAGGACCGCTGTTCCAGGGGCTTCTCTGGGAAATGTCTTGGGCCCTCCCGGCTCGTTCCCCTCACTGCCTCCTGGTGGCTGAGGGGCAGTCCTGCAGCCCCATTACAGGGCCTTGGGGACAGGCTCCCCAGCTGGAGCCTGCCCCCTTGCTGCCTTCGTGAAGCATTTGGGGACTCTTTCTTGTATGTGGGGGGCTTGACCTGCAGGTCCTGGAGGTGGGCAGGGGGCAGCCTGGTGCACAGGTGGGGCAGGGATCAATACTGGTAAACCCGAAGGTGTGTGTCAAGGGACACTGAGTCTTGTGGGCACAGTGTTTAGGAAGAACCTAATGTTTGCGTGGCTGTTCATCCAAAGTAGTGGAGAATCTCACCTAGTTCTCTAGGGAGGCCCCTGTCCAGAGTGGGCCAAGCCCCAAGGCCAAAGAGAACACAGGCTGTGTTCCAACTATCAAAACATTTCAGTGTTCCAGAAAGGCTTCGAAGCCTGAACACATGGAACATATTTCAAGCAACAACTGTCATAACAAAATTATAAAACCTTTGACTGTGTGGATCACAACAAACTGTGGAAAATTATTCAAGAGATGGGAATACCAGACCACCTGACCTGCCTCCTGAGAAATCTGTATCCAGGTCAAGAAGCTACAGTAAGAACTGGACAAGGAACAACAGACTGGTTCCAAATAGGAAAAGGAGTACATCAAGGCTGCATATTGTCACCCTGCTTATTTCACTTATATGCAGAGTACATCATGAGAAACGCTAGGCTGGATGAAGCACAAGCTGGAATCAAAATTACCAGGAGAAATATCATAACTTCAGATTGCAGATGACAGCACCCTTATGGCAGAAAGCGAAGAACTAAAGAGCCTCTTGATGAAAGTGAAAGAGGAGAGTGACAAAGTTGGCTTAAAGCTCAACATTCAGAAAACTAAGATCATGGCATCTGGTCCCATCACTTCATGGAAAATAGATGGGCAAACGAAACAGTAACAGAGATTATTTTGGGGGGGATCCAAAATCATTGCAGTTGGTGACTGAAGCCATGAAATTAAAATATGCTTGCTCTTTGGAAGAAAAGCTATGGCCAACCTAGACAGCATATTAAAAAGCAGAGACATTACTTTACCAACAAAGGTCCATCTAGCCAAGGCTATGGTTTTTCCAGTAGTCATGTATGGATGTGAAAATTGGACTGTAGAGAAAGCTGAGCACCGAAGAATTGATGCTTTTGAACTGTGGTGTTGGAGAAGACTCTTGAAGAGTCCCTTGGACTGCAAGGAGATCCAACTAGTCAATACCAAAGGAAATCAGTCCTGAATATTCATTGGAAGGACTGATGCTGAAGCTGAAACTCCAATATTTTGGCCACCTGGTGCGAAGAACTGACTCATTGGAAAAGACCCTGATGCTGGGAAAGACTGAAGGCAGGAGGAGAAGGGGATGACAGAGGATGAGATGGTTGGATGGCATCACTGACTTGATGGACATAAGTTGAGCAAGCTGTGGGGGTTGGTGATGGACAGGGAAGCCTGGCATACTGCAGTCCATGGGGTCGCAATGGGTTGGACATGACTGAGCGACTGAACTGAGATAGGGCAACTGGTGTAGACCCATGGAGAACACACTCTAAAGGACACACAAGAGTCATAGACTCAAATGCTTACGGGGCCAAGCATGTAACATGACTGTATGAACGGGCTCAGGGCAAGAGAGTGGTGGAACTCATGGTCAACTGGAGGACACCTGACCCATCCAGGGGTGTTCTGGTGGTAACGGCAACTCTATGCCACCAACACAGCGTGTCTGTGGACACGTGTCCATGGAATGTCAGCTGGTCTTCAGATAGAAGATGCACTTGAGGGCTTCCCTGGTCTCAGTGGGTCCCTGATCTGGGAAGATCCCTTAATTGCTGTGGAGCAATGAACCCTTCGTGCCACAACTTTGTGCGCCTGTCCTCTGGAGCTTGGAAGCCGTAGCTGCTAAAGCCCTCGAGCCCTGGAGCCCATGCAGGAGAAGCGACCGCAGTGAGAAGCCTGCACGCTGCAACCAGAGGGTGGCCCCCACGCGCCACACCCGGAGAAGAGCCCACACCGCCACCGAGGCCCAGCGCCGCCAAAAATACATGCATAGAAATGGCTTTTTAAAAAAGATGCACTTTAAAGGAGTTCTCCAGTTTCCAGTGAGGACTTCTGATTGATGTTCCAGGGAGACTGGCTTCTGCTGCTGGCTTCTCTGGACTGAAAGGGACGAGGGAGCCTAACGCACACACAGATCCCTTCCATATGCTGCCCTCCAAGCAGAGTCTGGAGGTTGAAGCAGCTCTGCCTTGCTGACGAAGGTGTGGGGAGCCCATGCCTTAACTGGGAGCCACGAGCCAGGAAACAGGAAGTAATCTAGAAAGCACAGTGCCGTCTACACACCGCCCTGCTCCCCAGGAGCAGTTTCGGGCGTTTATAGGTGTGACCCGATGGGTCTGCGGAACCTGTCCTCTGTGCTGTGTCACTGTGCAGATGTTGCACGGTGTGGCCTTCTGGAAGTTCTTCCCGTCCCGCCCCCGCCCCCCTGGACTTTCCAGATCTTCTTACCAACCAGACTGCCTCCAGCAGCAGGTGTAGAGCAGTGGGGTGTTGGCGGGGCGTGCAGGCACACCGAGACCCGCTCCCCTAAGGACCGCATGGCTTGTCTTCAGTCTTGCCAACTGCACTCTCCCTGGGGCCCCATTGGCAGCAGAGACTGAGATGAGAGTCCGGAGGAACACGGGACCGCACTTACATCTTCCCCGCGGGGGCGGTTTAGTCTTCTGTGGCAACCGTAAAAAGTGAAAGTGGTAGTGACTCAGTCGTGTCCACTTTGTGACCCCATGGACTGGGGCCCGCCAGGCTCCTCTGTCCATGGGATTTCACAGGCAGGAATACCAGGGTAGATTGCCATTCCTTTCTCCAAGGGATCTCCCCACCCAGGGATCGAAACTGAGTTTATCGCATTGCAGCCGTAACCAAACACGAAAACCAAGCGGCATGAAATACCAGAAACGTCTTGCCTCACGGTCGCTGGAGGCCAGAACCATCACGGCGTCGGCAGGGCCGGGTTTCCTCTGAAGCTTCTGGGGTCAGAGCCTTCCTGCCTCCTCCAGGTTTTGGTGGCTGCTGGCATCCCTGGCTTGTGGCCTCCTACTCCATTCTCTACCTTCATCTCCCTCTGTGGGTCTGTGTCTTCTCCTTTCTGTCTCCTACAGGGACATGTTATTAAATTTACTGCCCTCCGTAATCCAGAGTGATAACATCCTTAATTACATCTACAAAGACCCTTTTCCTAGGTATGAGTCACATTCACAGGTTCTTGCATTTAGAATGTAGAATATATCTTTTAAGGGGATGCTATTCAACCCATGACAGGTGGTGAAGTGAAGTGAAAGTCCCACTTAGTCGTGTCTGACTCTTCTCAACCCCATGGACTGTAGTCCACCAGGCTCCTCTGTATGTGGAATTCTCCAGGCCAGAATACCAGAGTGGGTAGCTGTTCCCTTCTCCAGCAGATCTTCCCAACCCAGGAACTGAACTGGGGCCTCCTGCATTGCAGGCAGCTTCTTTACCAGCTGAAGTACCAGGGAAGCTGACAGGTGTCATTGGTATCCTTTTAGCTCTTAAAATTCAAAACAGAAATGGAACTTAGGCTTGTGGCCAAAGTTTACTTTCCTTCCAGAGGCCAGCTCATTGAGCTGGCTCTGCCTCCAGGAAAAATTCTGGAAGCAGGAGGAATTCTGGAGGAACCAGGAAGGCTGTCTATCTTTCTGGATAGTGCATTTGTAGAACCAAAAGTTCTATCCCTAAGTGGCCTCGGAAAACCGTGACCATTGGCTCTCATCTGGGCATGGGTCCCCTGATGTGGGAGACACTGCAGCCCAGATGGAGGGGCAGCTGAAGCCTTCAGGGACATCTCCCCCGACCCCCACGAACCACCACAGTTAGCAGGGCCTTGCGTCATAGCCCACACCTGGGATCCTGTCAGCTGATTCAGTTGGACAGATTGGATGAGGAGCTCCAACAAACCAAGAACGTTGTACCTAAGTATCTAGGATTTCAACTTATACCAATATGTTGATTATCAGCATGAGTCACAGAGAAGAAAAAAAAAAAATTTTTTTTTAACATACACCTGTTTGTTTGGTCTCTGTACCTAAGTTTAATCTTAGCAGAATCGGGAAGGGTCAGAGCTAATAAAACAGCTGCAAATTCTGCCATTTGAATCCTCATCTAAAACAGTTGGGATAAATATTCTAATATTCATTGTATCTAGCTTAAGGTGATTATGAGGAGATTTTTAGGAACATTGTAAGGATTAAGGGGAAGCCTAAAGTATAAGATAAGAAAAAGGAAAAGTATACTACCATAGTCCCAGGTGCTTTATAAATACTGCAAGGAATAGATTTCAAAGCCAAAGAGACTAACGAGCGTTTCAGCTGAAGAAAGAATGACATCTCAGGAAATCCACAGACAGGGCCTCAGTTTGACCCTGTGGCCTCTCTTTGGGGGGCCATGAGCAAATTGCTAACTGAGTTTCCCCTGTGCGTTGGCTCACACCCACCCCTGTAAGTAGCTTTGCAGAACCTTCGAAAGGCCGCTGCCCCATCCTGCCTCAGCAGGCCTGGAGAAACGAGAGTCAGGGCACCTGGCTTGGGCCCCAGTTGTCCCCTCAAGCTATGTTAGCCCCTGTTTCCTGGTGATGCCCACCTGCCATGGGTGTAGGGGGATAAATGAGGCAGTGCATGCGAAAATGAGCTGGAACTAGAAACCTTGTGTTTTGTTCTTCAAATAGCAACCCTTTGGACTTCCTGGAAGTGCAGTGGTTAAAATTCCACACTTCCCCTGCAGGGGGCATAGGTTGGGTCCCTGGTCCGGGAACTAAGATTCCCTGTGCACAGCCCCAAAATAAAAACATAAAAAAGCGATCCTCAGAAAGAAGCGCTGGAAAGACTCTCTTCTTACCTACTACCTTGGGCTATACTCTTCAGCCTGGGGTCTTGTTCCTGCCCAGTGAGCCCGCTGAGGTGCAGACATTAAGCCTGGGAAGGAAAGAGTTGGTCCCTGTGCTGTTCCAGAGCTCAGCCTCGGCCTCTGGGCCGGACGGTGGTTACTCGTTTGTCCCTGGCTTCATCCCTAAGGAGTGGGGGTATTCATAGACCTTGTATTTTCACTTCCCACTCCCACACAGACTGTTTGCCTACGTGAAAAATAAATTTTCCATCTGTTTTTAAAACTTAACACCCCCTGCTTATTGGAAATTTAGAGAATCAGGAAGAGAAAATGAAAACTGCCTGTAATTGTGTCAGTCTGGTAAGTGCGAGCTGGTATGTACGGAGCCTTTCACGCACGTCTGCCATGGTTCTAAATCTTCACGTAGATGCTCTAACCCTCACAGCACCCAACGGTATAGAAACTGTGATTGTCCTCCTGTTACAACCGGGGTAACTCAGGAGTTAGTAACTTGTTCAGGATCATACAGTGAGCTCTGTGTGAATACGTGCACACACTGTTTCATAATTAGAATTATGCTCCATGCAGTTCTGAGTCTTGTCTTTTCTTTATTTAACGTTATATCATACATATTCCCCATCACATGATAATTCTTATTCATCATCATTTGGCTGCGTCATTGGGTCTCCTGTTGCATACACAGGCTTAGTTGCCCTGGGGCATGTAGGGTCTTAGTCCGGCGACCAGGGATCAAACCCATAATCCACTGCACTGGAAGGCAGATTGTTAACCATTGAACCACCCGGGAAGTTCCCTCAGTCATCCTTTTAATGGCTGCTTGGTACTCCACAACTTATTTATCCTCCTCCCTGTTATCAGAGAGTTACCTCTCCCTCCCTTTTCTCCTGAAATCTAAGCAGGACTACAAGGGATCTCTGGGCCCTTGAGTCTTTGCCACAGGAACCTCACTGATTCCCCTCCCCCCTGCCCCCCACAGCCCCTGCTCCCTGCACTCCTGAAGGCCCTGAGGAGAACCAGTGCAGTTTAGGAGTCCCTGGAGGCTTGAGAAGTGGTTCTCCAGCAGTCCAGAGTCTGCAGCCTTGGAGAGAAGATGGGTCCGCAGGCCCAGTTTTCAGCAACTTCATAGCCATGTAGGGGTCTCTCCTACCTGAGTAACATGGGAAATTCGTGGGCTGAGGGAGAACTAGGGTTAATGTGCACGCTTGCTCAGTCGTGTCCCACTCTTTGCAGCGCTGTGGACTGTAGCCCGACAGGCTCCCCTGTCTATGGGATTTCCCAGGCAGGAATACTGGAAAGAAGAATAAATGGCAGTAGAGTAACAGAGCACACCCTGCACACACACACGGCAAAGATCAGTCACCATTTGACACTTTGTTGAATGCACTTAACTTACTGCTGTGATTAAATAACTACATCACTCCCCATTCCTTATCCCTATTAAGAGTTCCAGGGATTTTAGCATAATTATGGCATTTTGGAAACTGGAAAGCAAAACCAGTTTTCTCCCTCTGTCAGGTGACAGTGTTGTCTGGGGACTGATGTGTCTCCCGGTGAAAGCAGTTAAATTAGAGTTCTTCACACGGGAGGGGACAGGCTGCTCCATGGGCCCCATAAAATTGGAAGCGAAAACCCTGCGTGTGTGCATGTGGGAGTGCACACACGCGCGCATGCATCCTCCTGCAGAGAAAGCTCACACCCTTTGTCAAGTTCTCAAAGGTGTCCTGGGCCCCAGAAAGGCCCAGAACCGGAGCTCTAGGTCGTCAGCGGGGGGCGGCCTCTGCATGGGCGGGTCCGGCTAACCGTCCCTCGGGACTCCTGTCCCCTTGTGCTTGCAGTGCTGGTGAAGGGCCAGGTCACCACCAAGTACTACCGGCTGCTGTCCAAGCTGGGCGGCTGGGTGTGGGTGCAGAGCTACGCCACCGTCGTGCACAACAGCCGCTCGTCCCGGCCGCACTGCATCGTGAGTGTCAATTATGTCCTCACGTAAGTCAGACGTATTTGTTTCTCTCCTTGCTCTCTCCTCCCCGCCCCCATCCCGCCACCCCACCCCGCATCCGATCGGTCCCATAAGCTCCATCTCTCACTCCCTGTCTCTTTCTGGAACTGCTCATTTGTCTCCTGTTCTATTCTATTGGACAGTCTGGTTGTCTGGGAGGTTCTGAACGATTTCTGTGTCAGCATGGAGGGCAGCGGCGGGAACGTACTCCTGCCCCGGGCACAGCAGCTCCGGGTGCGGGGATGTGGGCAGCAGAGGGCTAGCGGGCGATGCCCCACGACCTTGAACACGACAGAAAGGGGGTGCACGTCCCAGACCAAGAATACAGAGATAACACTCTCTGGGCCCGCTAATATTCAGGCCACCCTGCTTGCTCCTCCCACTTGTTCCATGTCTGCCTATACAGCCTGTCGTAAATGATAATGAATATTTACTGCCTTTAAGTCCTCAGAAGTTAAGTTCAGCAGCAGTTAAGACCGTTAGAAGCCACAGGACACAAGTCTACCTGGAACCAAGTATTGCCCCCTGCCCACCGTGCTGCTCCGTGCTCTATCACTTGTACCCAGCTCTGCCCTGAGCTCCATGTCCTTGCAGTTCCCCACACGCCCTGCACGGGCTCCTCTTGTGCCTTTCTGTCTAACGCAGTGAGGTGTGGGGCTCTCTGTTCTTTCACAGAATGATTGTCAGGTTGCTTGGGGTTTGGGTGAGGGGAGTGTTGAGAGGTGGGTGTTTGGGTTTTTTGTTTGTTTTTTCAAGGCAGAGTGATTTTAGCAGAACTGTAGGGGAGAAAGCATTTTGGTCCTGCAATGATTCTTCCTGAGCCAACTTGCATGGGCTGGGGCTGGTCCTTGGGGCAACTTCCCCTCCCATGAGTGTGCCAGTGCCTGGCTGGCTCTTCAGGGCAGAAATGGGTCCCAAGTGTGGAAGTGGATGAGGCTGGAAACCAGGCTCCGGGACCCTCAAGGGACCCCTATTTAGCCTCCCTGGTGCTAAATAGGGAAGCAGCCGGGCCACAGACACTCAGTTGATCATGAGCGGTTTCTGCCTTTTCCTTATTGCTCTGACATCCTGCCTCGGGGCACATGGTGTCCCCAGGAAACGTGCCCAGGGGCCCCGTTAGGTGGAAGAGAGCTATTCCACACTCCCTGTCTTCCTGCCACGGAACACCGGGCTTGCTCAGCATCTCCTGGGGTCTCCAAGCCCGAGGCTGCAGGTGGCTTTTTACAATGGGGGGAGGGGGCCACCCCTCAAAGCCCAGCACATCCACTTAGTGCCGTGACACGAAGGAACTTCTCAAATGAACTCGCCCCAGGAACAGGCCTGGGAGGGCGTCCCTCCTCGTGGCTCATGGACATGACCTGTCCCGTCTGGCTCCTCAGGGACATCGAGTACAAGGAACTGCAGCTGTCCCTGGACCAGGTGTCCACGTCCAAGTCCCAGGACTCCTGGAGGACCACCTTGCCTACCTCACAAGAAACTAGGAAGTTAGCTAAGCCCAAAAACACGAAGATGAAGACGAAGCTGAGAGCAAACCCTTACCCCACACAGGTAACAGCCGCCACCCGCTGGGGCTTGGGGCACCTGAATGAAGCCGTGAGGCCCCAGCTGCATTCAGGGGTCTCCCTACTGGGAGTTTCTCTGGGGGAGGCAAAGTCCCTCTGGCCATCCTGCCCCCAGGACAGAGACTCAGCCTGGGGGAGACAGGCCAAGCTGACGGCCAGGTGGGTGAGTCAGATCTTGGAGACAGAAGACTCCCTCGGGAAGGCTGATCAGAGTCCATGTAGTCGGGGCTCAGGACTCTGGGGCCCCGTGTTTCCAGAGCGCTTTTGTCTGGAATGGAAACACTTCTCTTTTTTAAAAAAAAAGTCTTTTGCAAGCTCTCCGAAGGTGCAAGTGGCTTGTGTTGTCACTTGGGGGTGAGGCGATCTCTTTCCACGCGGGGCGGGGGAGGGGAGGGGGGTCCCCGGAGGGCTGTCGGCTGGCCTCCCATCCCGGGTGGGACCACGCTGGTGGCCCCGGGACACGGGCAGGCACTGCGGGGTGAGCAGGCAGCTTGCCGCCGGCCGCCCGCCCCTGGCGGGCCCTTCATCTGTCTGCTTTGCTCGGCAGCAGTACGGCTCGTTCCAAATGGACAAACTGGAGTGCGGCCAGCTCGGAAGCTGGAGGGCCAGCCCCCCTGCCCACGGCCCGGCTCCCCCAGAACAGCAGCTCCATTCAGAAGGCGGTGACCTTCTGTATGCCCCATCCTACGGCCTGCCCTTCTCCTACCACTACGGACCCTTCCCTCTGGACTCTCACGTCTTCAGCAGCAAGAAGCCCGTGCTGCCGGCCAAGTTCGGGCAGCCCCAGGGACCCCCGTGCGAGGTGGCGCGCTTTCTGCTGAGCGCCCTGCCAGCCGGCGGCGAGTGCCAGTGGCACTACGCCAGCCCCCTAGTGCCGGGCAGCCCGTCTCCGGCTAAGAGCCTTTCCGAGCCGCCGGTGAACCCTGCTCGGCACAGCCTGATGCCAAACTACGAAGGTGGGTCCTGTTTACACGAGGGGCGCGGGCAGGACGGTGGACGGCGGTGGCAGTGGGTGGCAGACGGAGAAAGGATGCCCAGGCTCTGGGCAAACACGCCTTTCCTTCTGCCTCTGAGCGGGAGTGGCTGTGCCTTCCCGCCCTCACTGCGAGCGCTTCCCTAGGCTGTGACTGCGCCTGTGTGCCTCGTGGGCACCAGGGATGGTGGAGATGGGGTGTTGGGCCACCCTCCATAAAAGTCCTGGACCCCCTTTGCTCCCTAAAAGGGAGGCAACATGATTTTCTTATACGGCTTCCCAGGTGGTGCTAGTGGTTAAAAAAAAAAAATCTGCCTGCCAATGCAGGAGACATGAGATGCAGGTTCGATCCCTGGGTTGGGAAGATTCCCCTGGAGAAGGAAATGGCAACCCACTCCAGTATTCTCGCTCCGGGGAAATCTCATGGACAGAGGAGCCTGGCAGGCTATGGTCCATGGGGCTGCAGAGAGTCGGACATGACTGAGCAGTTGAGCATAGCACATGTATCCCAAGAACCCCCAACTGTATTTATTTTATGATTACTTTCTACTCCACCCCAAAATGAACACGAGACACTATTGGTTTTCTTCTCATGCCAGTTTTCAAAGCGGGGGAAGCAGTGGTGGAAAATCACGGGCTCGGGGACAGAAATGCCGATGCCTACCCTAAGGCAGATAGCACAGGTCCTCCAGGACTCAGTTTCCTCATCTGTAAGATGGGCGCATGAGTCACGTGGGCTCAAGCCACAGGGCTTGGCAGGCGGACAGGATTGGCCATCCAGCAAGTGGCCAAGCAGAGGTCCTCTGTGGAGGTTTCACCAGCTGCCCCCAGGCCCAGACAGACCCCTGCTTCCTTCCCGGGACAACCCCAGGCAGAATGAGGAGGGGGTCAAGGGTTAGCTGCCACCCAGACCTAACTGCTGCTGAGACAGTAGACCAGGTTTGTGCAGGAGCCCCGCGGGACCACTGAAGGCTGGGGGGACGTTGCAAGCCGCCAGAAGAGTGACATGCCTGGCATCCCCTCCTCCTTCGCTCTTGGGAGGCAGGTCGGGCTCTGCTGTTCCTGCGGCTGCTGAGCAAACTTCTTGCTCTGTGCTGCGCCACAGTCTTCACAGGCCTTTGAGATGCAAAAGAAGAGGGCTAGATCCGGGAGAAATGCGACATTCTCCGAGATTACCAGGACGCGTTGTTCAAAAGTAACCAGTTCAGAAAGCAATATGCCAGCAACCAGAGCAGTGCAGGCCTGGGATTTGCGTTCCTAATAACATCAGTGCACTGGGTCCCCCAAAGAACCGCAGCAGGGATTTCCTTGGCACAGCCCAGGGAAAGAAAAAGCAAAGGGATTGTCCTAACAGCTGGAACTATTACCCACTGGAGACGGGACTTGAAAGAATTACTTTTCTTTGTGTAGGGGTGTTGACCTTGCCAATGCAGGAGACATGAGATGCAGGTTCGATCCCTGGGTTGGGAAGATTCCCCTGGAGAAGGAAATGGCAACCCACTCCAGTATTCTCGCTCCGGGGAAATCTCATGGACAGAGGAGCCTGGCAGGCTATGGTCCATGGGGCTGCAGAGAGTCGGACATGACTGAGCAGTTGAGCATAGCACATGTATCCCAAGAACCCCCAACTGTATTTATTTTATGATTACTTTCTACTCCACCCCAAAATGAACACGAGACACTATTGGTTTTCTTCTCATGCCAGTTTTCAAAGCGGGGGAAGCAGTGGTGGAAAATCACGGGCTCGGGGACAGAAATGCCGATGCCTACCCTAAGGCAAATAGCACAGGTCCTCCAGGACTCAGTTTCCTCATCTGTAAGATGGGCGCATGAGTCACGTGGGCTCAAGCCACAGGGCTTGGCAGGCGGACAGGATTGGCCATCCAGCAAGTGGCCAAGCAGAGGTCCTCTGTGGAGGTTTCACCAGCTGCCCCCAGGCCCAGACAGACCCCTGCTTCCTTCCCGGGACAACCCCAGGCAGAATGAGGAGGGGGTCAAGGGTTAGCTGCCACCCAGACCTAACTGCTGCTGAGACAGTAGACCAGGTTTGTGCAGGAGCCCCGCGGGACCACTGAAGGCTGGGGGGACGTTGCAAGCCGCCAGAAGAGTGACATGCCTGGCATCCCCTCCTCCTTCGCTCTTGGGAGGCAGGTCGGGCTCTGCTGTTCCTGCGGCTGCTGAGCAAACTTCTTGCTCTGTGCTGCGCCACAGTCTTCACAGGCCTTTGAGATGCAAAAGAAGAGGGCTAGATCCGGGAGAAATGCGACATTCTCCGAGATTACCAGGACGCGTTGTTCAAAAGTAACCAGTTCAGAAAGCAATATGCCAGCAACCAGAGCAGTGCAGGCCTGGGATTTGCGTTCCTAATAACATCAGTGCACTGGGTCCCCCAAAGAACCGCAGCAGGGATTTCCTTGGCACAGCCCGGGGAAAGAAAAAGCAAAGGGATTGTCCTAACAGCTGGAACTATTACCCACTGGAGACGGGACTTGAAAGAATTACTTTTCTTTGTGTAGGGGTGTTGACCAATGAGGTAAAACAGCATTTGATTTTTTTTTTTTTCATTGCTATTTTGGAAGTGAAAGAGGTTAATAACCACTTCATTTGCCAGATAGCTTGGTAAAAACTGGACCAAAGGTGCTAACTGGGGGCAATTGGTAATCGATTTCCTAGTCTTTTTGATATTAAAGGAAGACAAAGGATGTCTGAAGGTTTAAAAGGGGGGAGGGGAGCTAACTGATTTCAGACCATCTAATTGGTGATGCTGTTATGACATTAATTAGGACAGTACTAAAAGGAGCAGGGTGATTACCACTCCACCCTCCCCACTGAGGGAAAAGCAAAAAAACAAAACAAAAAAACAGATAGTGGCCGACTATCAGAGTAAGGCCTGGGGAAGGAAGCCTGGCGACCAGCGCTCTCCAGCACGGTGGCCACCAGCCCCGGGTGGCCAGTGCGGTGAGAGGTGGTCCGAGAGTCTGCCCCGCATTTGGAAGGCAGAAACGGAGACCTTATCTGCTTTTTATACTGCTCACACACTGAACTAATCTTCCGGCTCTATGGCATTAAATCAAGGCTCTTGCTAACATTAAGTCCACCTGTTTCTCTCCACTGCTTCCTGCGGCTCCTAGACCAGGCCCCTTGCATCGGCGGGGTGCGGGCGGATCCGGGCGGGTGGCGGCCCTCGGCCGCACTACCTGGGCGCCTCGGTCATCATCACCAACGGCAGGTGACCCGCCCGGCCGCCGCGCGGAGAAGCCATCGGCCGGCTCCTGGGCTCCCGCCTCGCCGAGTCCACGGGCCGAGCTGTGTGTGCACGGTTTAAATTAATTTATACAGAAACGACTATTTTACTAGAACTCCGCCGCCGACTTCTAGATTTTTTTTTTTAATCGTAGATGCCATAAACGCCCGTGTAGAGGACAGACGCGGCGACGTCGGGGACTCCCTGACCGCCCGACGTTTTGTTCTCCAGGAGCCGGGTTTTCTGAAAAGGCGACCGCCCAGGGGTGGCCCCAACTACTCCGTCCTTGGGGGAGACTTGGTTCCTCGCCTTGAAATCAGGCCTGTGCGCCCCCGATGCTCAGTAACAGACCCGCTTTTGGCGGGGGTGAGGGGTGGGGGGATAGCAGTTGTCATATCTCCAGACACTCTCCACTTTGCGAAGGTCACCCCACCCGCAGATGGTCAGATAGATGGGCCAGCCCGGGAAGCCTCCTGTGTTCATTGCCCTTTTTAGGTTCTTAAGTCAACGGCAGAATGTGATGATTTAAGTTCCCTGAATGGACGACAACTCCGCAGTTTTCAAGTCATTCATGAGTCTCATGAAAGGTTTTCATTTAACCCTTGAATACAAACATCAACAAGCCGAGACCAAGGGGGTGAATGTGGGTGTGCTTCTCAAGTACATTCACAAAGTTTTTATTCCCTCCCAACCCCGTGAACTCTTGAGAATAGCACCTTCAGAATATATTGAATAGGCATTAAATGCAAAAAACTATATATATATAGCCAGATATTTTATGAGAGTGACAGGTGGATGATTTCCGTGCCCAGTGGATCGGCTACCCGTCAAACCTGATGACAAGCAAAGTCCCTCTGGCCCACACAGACCTGTTAATTCCCTAGGCTTGTGTTTGATACAAGTAGTGCTAATAAAGTTAGTCAAATTGCATGTGCAATATGGAAACTTGTCATGGACTGCGCCTCGTGGAAGAAAACATGCTAAAGGGATGTAACGAAAATGATGTACACGTCTTCAGCATTTTCTACAGAGTAAGAAAACGCCATATGAACATCATGTGTGTAACAGGTAAAACAGGAATCTTTTTATAAAGCACCAGCAGTGTTTTTAAAATAAACTCCCATTAATTTTTATTTTTATACTTTTGCTTCAAGATTTCACTGTTTAAAAATCCTGTCATGGCTCCGAAGTGGATCAATGCATTGAACCACACTTTTTCAATCTGCTCCTCACTATAAACACTCCCTCATTTTGCTGCTTTTTCAAAGATGGTTTACTTTTAGGAAGCTATGTCCACCTTTCAGTGTGGAAAGTTTGTTCACCAATGTCTCCAACTCGCTGTTCCTTGAATCCGAGAGCGCCTACACGTGCTGTTCTTAAAATGTGAAAGGACCTGCCGTCCAGCCAGTGCCACTCTGAAGACCCGCCTGCTTCCCTGGGGTGGCTCAGTTGCCTTATGGTACGTTTGCAAATTTAAGAACATGTGTTTCGCGGTGAGGAGGCGAGGTTGGAAGAATCCAGTGTGTACACCTCAACACTGTGCTTAGCCATACCACATGAGCAGCTTGCTCTGAGTGTAGACACACAGAAAATAAGCCTGGGGTAATGTTTTTATGCTGTCGAGACCCATAAGTAAACCCCTGATTCCTGGAAGGTGCAGGTTGGATGAGCAGGAGATTCACTTGACATTTTTCAATAAAGTACCATAAAATACGTTTGTGTCTATCTTGTTATTAATCATTGGGGGCTGTATAAATAAATACAACTGTGAGGACTTCTGGAGCAATTTAAGACCAGATGTTACTGTTAGCAAAGAAAATTGTTACAGATTTATAAACCTTAACATAAATAGGCTTAATGATGAGGGTATGTGTACTTGAAAAATAAAATGTGTACTAGGGAAAACTTCCTTGCCTAAACAAACATTGCAGTTTTCATAACCTAGAACAAAAAGGAAGATTCCCACGCAAGCTGGCTTCCAGGCGGACAGCAGCTCCGTGCAAAGCTGGCAGGGCAGTTACTACGGCAACCTGACATTGTTGCCTCCATCTTTTAGTCTGCACATTTAAGCTTGGGGATATTGTTTCTCAACTTCTGTGAGGCTCTGGAAGAGAAAGCATGTTAACAAATACGCATGTCTTTCACAAAAAAATAAAAATGTAGTGGTTCCTAAAGTTGACAAAAAAATGCCAGATTAAATGGATTTCAAAAATAAGCCCAGTTCAAGACTGGTTTGGCCCTCCATCCACTGGGCCTCCAAGGGAAAGGAATTCCTTTATGTTCTTGGATCCTACACGTGCTGTTCTTAAAATGTGAAAGGACCTGCCGTCCAGCCAGTGCCACTCTGAAGACCCGCCTGCTTCCCTGGGGTGGCTCAGTTGCCTTATGGTACGTTTGCAAATTTAAGAACATGTGTTTTGCGGTGAAGAGGCGAGGTTGGAAGAATCCAGTGTGTACACCTCAACACTGTGCTTAGCCATACCACATGAGCAGCTTGCTCTGAGTGTAGACACACAGAAAATAAGCCTGGGGTAATGTTTTTATGCTGTCGAGACCCATAAGTAAACCCCTGATTCCTGGAAGGTGCAGGTTGGATGAGCAGGAGATTCACTTGACATTTTTCAATAAAGTACCATAAAATACGTTTGTGTCTATCTTGTTATTAATCATTGGGGGCTGTATAAATAAATACAACTGTGAGGACTTCTGGAGCAATTTAAGACCAGATGTTACTGTTAGCAAAGAAAATTGTTACAGATTTATAAACCTTAACATAAATAGGCTTAATGATGAGGGTATGTGTACTTGAAAAATAAAATGTGTACTAGGGAAAACTTCCTTGCCTAAACAAACATTGCAGTTTTCATAACCTAGAACAAAAAGGAAGATTCCCACGCAAGCTGGCTTCCAGGCGGACAGCAGCTCCGTGCAAAGCTGGCAGGGCAGTTACTACGGCAACCTGACATTGTTACCTCCATCTTTTAGTCTGCACATTTAAGCTTGGGGATATTGTTTCTCGACTTCTGTGAGGCTCTGGAAGAGAAAGCATGTTAATAAATACGCATGTCTTTCACAAAAAAATAAAAATGTAGTGGTTCCTAAAGTTGACAAAAAAATGCCAGATTAAATGGATTTCAAAAATAAGCCCAGTTCAAGACTGGTTTGGCCCTCCATCCACTGGGCCTCCAAGGGAAAGGAATTCCTTTATGTTCTTGGAAGCCCTTTCTAGAAAAGCCATTCCATTCATACCTTTGCAGAGAAGTGAACAGGGTGTGAAGTGCTGCTCTGAGAAAATCTGTAAGAGCCTGTATTTTCTGCTCCCTCATCCCACCCCTTTGATCATATTAGGTCCAATGGCCATGCCTTCCTCCCTTGGATCCTAAGGATGGGAGAGGTTTACTCCATCAATGAATCCTGTATGAAGTCTACTGTAGTTGATGATGGCTCAGCCAGTAAAGAACCTTTCTATAAGGCAGGAGACCTGGGTTTGTGGAGAAAGGAATGGCTACCCACTCCAGTATTCCTGCCTGGAGAACTCCATGGGCAGAGGAGCCTGGCGGGCTACAGTTCACGGGGTTGCAAAGAGTTGGACACGAATGAGCAACTAACACTTTCAAGATGGTTAGGTAGACTGTGGGGGCTGCTACAGATGAAAGAAAAATTTCAAATAAATTCCATAAAATTACTGTGGAAATTTTAGTGAATTGCAACCCTTGAGTTATCAAAGATGCATTATTCAAGCTATTCCTAAACTTAAGTATGATAAATAAGGTTGAAATCTTGGGGAAGAACTGTGGAGACAAAAGTCAAGTAGTTCTCACAAAAGAGGAAGAACAACTGGACAAGAACAGAACATGTTCTTAAATTTGCTGTTAAAAATTTTAAACTAAAAAATTTACATTATTAAATGTATTTCTCACTTTAGTTAAATATTTTTTAACTTTTGGGATTTTCTGACTTTCATTCTTTGGAGTAATATGACTTCTCTTTTGTATGATACATAACACATTTTTCACAACTACATTTTTAAAAAAGGAACCAGCTTCTTAATACTTACATATACCTATTCCTTATGATGTAAAACTATTTATTTTTTTAAATGTTTAAATATGAATAAAAAAAATACTGTAACCGAAAGGAACTGCTTATTTTGACAAATGAAACATGGTAAAAATAAAAAAATAAGCCCAAACTACAGAGAAGGTCTCAAAATTTATTTTGGTAGACTTGCTTTTTATAGGCATCGGTTTAAAGTAATTATGTTTCAGAGATGAGTCTTTGAAAAACTAAAAATGCAGAGGTTTAACACTTATTTCAAATATGCATAGTAGTTAGGAATACCGATTTCTCCATTCTTTGCCCATTAAGACCAAACAGCCCTACAGAACGTAAGCCTAAAACGTCTCCATTATGGATTCTGAAACGGCTGGCTGAGGCTGGCTTCTCTCCTGGTTCCCAGACTCGAGGGTGAGGGGTGCCCACGGAGTCCCCCCCGTGTGTGTAGGCGGTGGGAGTGGGGGTAGGGTTGGAGGTGCGGTACCCCAGGCCTGGGCCTGTGGACCCACCCCTCCTTGGACCGCTTGCTCCCATGTCGGGCAGTCTACTGTGCTGTAGCAGAGAGCCCCTGGGGGATACATCCTTCCGACTGTGCCCCAGCACTGGACATGCTGCCAGGATGACAATGCCAAGGAATGCTGCGGGGCAGTTGGGGGGGGGGGGGCACGGAAAGCCCAGCCATTGCTGGGTCCTATTTTAGAGTTCCTCTGAAATTTGCTACCAGCGAGGGGTTGCCGTCCTTCCTGCCTTTCATGTAACAATGTGCAGCCTCCACGCTAGGGCACAATTCAGATATCCCAAAAGCACATGCCAATCCTGAGTTTAGATGCTGTGTTTTAAAGATTAAGAGAAAAACACGAAGTTCTCGTTAAGACTTTAAAGCTCCTTGAGATCCTAGATCGCTGGGTGCATAAACTGCACCCAAATTGACAAGTGCAGCGTAAAGTTTTCCTAATGCTAACAGCTGTAAGCAAAATGCCTTTATTCAGCTGTTCTATAGGAAGCAGAATTTCAAAAGTCTTTGGTTCATCTGAGGCAAAGTCAGCTTTATGCAAAACGCAGCATCTGTTCCAAGTCTATTTTGCCTCCCTCAAGACAACTGGGTGTCGGGCACAAGTAAGAAATAAGAACAGTCTTGAAAGCGCAGGGGCAAAGCGATACGCCCAGAGCATCTCCATCTGCTGTGACGTGGCCACACTTCATTAGTTTTAATTTACCAAAAGGAAATTAAATGATAACATTGTTTTTTCCCTAAAGCAGACTCTCTAGAGTAGGACTTCAGCTTAAAACAAATCATAGCATGTTTTTCATTAAATAACCCCCCAAAGAAATGCAAAAAGTTAACGACGGCGGCTCTGAGAGATGGCGTGCCTTATATTACAGAGTTTGAGAAGTCAAACTTGCAACATCAGCCTGAGAACTTTCTTCTTAATGATATTTTGCAGATGCCCTCTCCAGGGTGAGTCCATTTGGTAAATTTGGGGTGCTGTGAACTTCAAACTTTTATTTAGACTTGGGCATTTAGGAGAGAGTGTTTTGTTAAGAAAAATAATTCTAGTTGAAGCCTAATTTGTAAAATATGACTTCTGAAATCTTTTCAAGTTACATTTCCAAAACATACATATTGGGTTAGTGTACTTGACTAAACATGTTATTTTTTTCCTTCTATGGGGTTGCCTGTGTCTGGCTAAAGGTAGACAGATTTTTATACTGAAAACCACAGCTTTCTGGAGTTAGCTTGGCCAGTTAAAGCTGGAGAAAGACAGTGCTGGGGCACAGTAAGGGGGTTCTGTTCAAAGCTGAGAGCCTCATCAAGTTTTCTTTTCACTAATTCCAGTTGGGAACGGCAGGAAGAGAGAAAAGCGGACAAAAAGTGACCTCTTCAGGCTGAAAAGTAATGTGTTATGAGTCTCAAGTTCAGTGGAGATAGGACTTACATGGAAAAAGCATGGAATACATCTGGAAAGAGCAAATGCATATCAAAAGGCTTCCTTTCTTTTGTTCTTTCGTGGAGACTCATAGGGCATCAGATTTTGAACATCTTTTAAGACTTCACACACACACATACACACACGCTCTTAACTGACAGTATGCAATAGCAATAACTCTTTTTGGCAATGTGAAAAGGGGGCAAAAAACTGTGACTTAGCAATAAAATGCCATGTACGTCTATACTGTGTGCGTCTATACAGTCCTGCAGGAATGCTCTATATTTCAAAACAAGCCCGAAGCTGGCTTAAAGCTCCAAATCCTCCTTTGCGTGTGGTATGAGAGGGAGACTTCATCTCCAGCTGTTGGAGCCAAATCACCCATCCTCTCACATCCAAGCCTTTACCTAATCAATGCTTTAAGGATCTTGAACTTGATCCCATCACGGCAGAATATTCAGTCAATTTAAACTGAGGAAAGCTCATTAATTAATGCCAAAGTAATTAACTGATTCCTTCTACAAGGTCATTACAGCCAAAGTAGCTAGGGGCGCCTCTATAGCCATGCAGACATTGCTATTGGACCACAAACCACCAGGCTGAGAATAAGGCTTAGAAATCTTCCTTCTCTTTTCTTCACTAAACAAACAAAAAATGATGACTAAGTACCAGTGTATGTTCCTATAGGAAAACACCTCCCTGGATTCTTGTAAACAGTGTTACCATACTCCTAACTCACCAATGACCAGGGCCTGAAAGCTTTTTTGAAAAGTGTTTTTAATAGTCTAGGGATAAAGATCTTCACTGGGCTTCCCAGGTGGCTAGTGGTAAAGAATCCACCTGCCATTGCAGGAGATGCAAGAGAGGCAATACCTGGACCAGGAAGATCCCCTGGAGGAGGGCATGGCAACCCACTCCAGTATCCTTGCCTGGAGAATCCCACGGACAGAGGTGCCTGGTGAGCTACAGTCCATGGGGTTGCAAAGAGTCGGACATGACTGAGCACGCACAAAGATCTCCACTACTGGGAAAATGTGAATTAGTCCATTGCTGTTTCCATGTAAAAACTATTTTTTTTTGCCAATTAACACACATCCAATTTCAAGAAGGGAGAACAAATCTCACATCTATGGCAGGTCTTTACCTGAACTAAATCTTTCCAGCGATTGACCTTCTACCCCGAACAAAATTTAAGAATGAACAGGTTAATTGGAGGGAGGAAAAAAAATTGTCAAAAACTCTGGTTTTTCTGGTTCCACGGGCTAGGAAAGGCGGCAGAAATCCAAGGGGGAGCCTCCCGCCTCAGTTCTGCCCTCCAGTCTGTCTGTCAGTCCCCAGCGGGGACTACCGCTGTTTGGGGACAATGAGGTTTCTCAGCATGTCGAAGGAGTTGCCGTCAGGATGCACCGTGACCACATCGCCGTTTTCCTGGTGGACCAGAAGGAACCCGGAGTCATCCAGGCCAACTATCCACACCTTTGGTCCCTCAGCGCTTCCCAGGTGGACTTGCTGAGCACTGAAAAGGAAGAACAGCCCTTGGTCACTGGGACAAGTGAGAGGCAGCGGAGGCTTGAGATGATAAGTAATTATCCGTTATGGGAAAAGATTCAGGGCTGGTGGGAGAGAGGAGGCTGGGCTGGATACAGTTAAAATGCATCTGGGCCTGAGCTCTGCCTTTCACTGGTCCCGCCTGAACTGCCTCGGTGACTACCAGAATATAATCAAGTCCAATAAGGAGTTAGGAATTGCTTCTCTTGCAAACACTGTCACTCCTAATTCTGAACATCCGGAAGGATTTTTTTGTGCCACTTCCTTCACTCCCTAGCACTTTAAAGAAACACTGCAACCCTCCAGGCTTTTGGCTAAGATTGGCCTCTTTCTAGCTGTTCTGAAAAGAAGATTTTTATCGAGTTGGGGTGCATTGATTATAAGTTAAACGCATGCTAATTCGACTTGTTTTCAGTATTTTTCCAAATGCACCTACTGAGTTATAGCCTTCTTAACAGTTTTAAACGTACAGAAGCTGCACCTCCCCCATTTTTATTTTGAAGAATTTCAGACCGACAGAAAAGGGGGGAACATAGTACAATGAACCTCATATGCCCTCTTCACTTAACACTAACTGATAACATTTTCCATATTTGCAGTTTTTCCTCAGTGTGTGTGTGCACACGCTGTTTTATGGGGAGTGGAAGGGGGTTCCTGATATTTAAAAATAAGTTGTAGGCATCATGACACTTTAAATATTTCAGCAAGTATAAGAATAAGAATAATCTTAAATCCAGAATATCATTATCACTCTCAAGAAATGTGATCTTGATACATTATTGAATATCTGTCCCTGTGCAAAAGTCCCCATCCTCCCATTAATATCTTCTGTGGGTACTCTCTCCCTTCCAGTATCTAATTATGAATCTCATATTGCATTCAGCTGTCATGCCTCGTGAGTCTTCTTTAATCTCAAAAATCTCCTACCTTCTCTTTGTTTCTAAGACCTTGACATTGCTAAAAGGTAGAGGCCCCTATTGGTCAACATCATTACTTTTTCAAACTAAGGTGCCTGAAAGCTTGCTGGAGCCCTTGTTAAAACAGGAGTGCTGGGCCCCAGCCTCAGGTATCTCAAAAATCTCCTACCTTCTCTTTGTTTCTAAGACCTTGACATTGCTAAAAGGTAGAGGCCCCTATTGGTCAACATCATTACTTTTTCAAACTAAGGTGCCTGAAAGCTTGCTGGAGCCCTTGTTAAAACAGGAGTGCTGGGCCCCAGCCTCAGAGGAGGAGTCAAGAATTTGCATTTTGAACTGTGGTGTTGGAGAAGACTCTTGAGAGTCCCTTGGACTGCAAGGAGATCCAACCAGTCCATTCTGAAGGAGATCAACCCTGGGATTTCTTTGGAAGGAATGATGCTGAAGCTGAAACTCCAGTACTTTGGCCACCTCATGCGAAGAGTTGACTCATTGGAAAAGACTCTGATGCTGGGAGGTATCGGGAGCAGGAGGAGAAGGGGACGACCGAGGATGAGATGGCTGGATGGCATCACGGACTTGATGGTCGTGAGTCTGAGTGAACTCCGGGAGATGGTAATGAATAGGGAGGCCTGGCGTGCTGCGATTTGTGGGGTCACAAAGAGCCGGACACAACTGAGCCACTGAACTGAACTGAACATGTACATTACCATATGTAAAACAGCTAGTGGGAAACTGCTGTAAAACACGGGGCTCAACGTGGGAGCTCGGTGACAACCTAGAGGGTAGGGTGTGGGCGGGAGGTTCAAGAGGGAGGGCCGGATGTATGCCTGTGGGATACATAAGAATGCCTACAACATGAATGTTGTATGGGAGGAACCAGCACAACATTACAAAGCAATTATCCTCCAAATAAAAAATTTTTAATAAAAGAAACAGAAGTCAGCAAATGAGAAAAATAGAATTTGAACACAGGGGGAAAAAAAAAGAATTTGTGTTTCTAACAAAGTTCCCAGGTAAGGCTGAGGCTGGAAGGTCTCCCTTTGAAAATGATAGTTACCGAGAATGTTCCACAATTTAAGATTTGCCTGTTGCCTCACAATCAGATTCGGTTTAAACACACACTGGGGCAGGAAAGTCTTCAGTGATGTGGTGTCTTTCCCAATGCGTCCCACCTGGAGGCATGGGATTGCCCGTTTGTCCCCATTCTTGGTGACGCTCACTCGCTCAAGGTGGTATCCCCCAGGTTTACCCATCAGTTAAAGAGGATTACCCAGACCTGTGTTTAGTTTCTCACTTTAAGATGTTAAACTATTACCTTAGTAAAGGGATTTTAAGAGGACGCAGACAAGCCAGCACTGACCTGTGTACCCAGTATTTATAGTAGAGAGGAAGAATGCCGTTGGGCCCCTGGTCCTGAAACGTGTCGATCAGCTTCTCCAGCACGGTCGCCGTTCGGGCGATGAGACAGTCAGCTCTCAAGGGCTGTAGCTCTGCCCCATGTTCCTTATTGTATTCTGTGATGAGATCATTGATGCATATGGTAGGGTTGCTGTTCGTCACGTTAAATCCACAGCCTGAACGGAGAGAAACGATGGACAGGGTGAGCAGCTCAACCTACTGACGACGTGACACGTCTCTCTCGGCTGCCTGGAAAAAGTTACAGCTTTTACACTCAACTTGCTGCTTCCTTGTCCTCATTTTGA
>SJYT01062678.1:75186-107608 GCA_006410635.1 Cephalophus harveyi | reverse complement strand
ATTACACGCAACTTCCCATTAGCTATCTGTTGTACATATGGTAATGTACATATATCAGTGCTACTTTCTCAGTTCATCCCACCCCTTCCTTTCCCCCCTGTCCTGCCCTGCAAATAGGCTCATCAGTACCATTTTTCCAGATTCCATTTATGTGTGTTAATATACGACATTTGTTTTTCTCATTCCACCTCACTAGAACTGACTCAAATTTGTTCCTTTTTATGGCTGAGTGGCATTCCATTATACACACACACACACACACACACACACACCACAACTTCTTTATCCACTGATGACTGCTTGCATTTAATTTGAAAATTATTTTTTGAAAACTTTGGGGGAAAGAAGCATGGTTTTTATGTTTACATATAATATTTGTTGGGAACCCACGGGAACCCACAGAATCCCATGGACAGAGGAGCCTGGAGGGCTACTGTCCACTGGGTCTCAAAGAGTCAGACACAACTGAAGTGACTTAGCACACATTCATAATATTTTTAAATATGTCAAAGAATAGGACTAAAAGACCTGCTTTAAAAATAAGATAACAGTCACCTGTAGCACACATCGGGGAAGGCAATGGCACCCCACCCCAGTACTCTTGCCTGGAAAATCCCATGGACAGAGGAGCCTGGTAAACTGCAGTCCATGGGGTCGCTGGGAGTCGGACATGACTGAGCGATTTCACTTTCACTTTTCGCTTTCATGCATTGGAGAAGGAAATGGCAACCCACTCCAGTATTCTTGCCTGGAGAATCCCAGGGATGAGGGAGCCCGGTGGGCTGCCATCTATGGGGTCGCACAGAGTCGGACACGACTGAAGCGACTTAGCAGCAGCAGCAGCAGTAGCACACATTTTATTATAACCAATGAACAAGACCTTATTTAATTTGTAACTAAAGAGCAGAAATTCTTAAAACCAGTCTGTTCATGTGCAATGGGAGCCTTAAAATTTTTATACCTTCTCACTCAGTGACTATATCCCTAAGATTGAATTCTAAGGAGTATTCAGACAGGAAAACAATAATTAAGGGACACAGCTATTTCATCACAGCATTGCACAGTGAAAAAAATCATAAACAGTACAAACAGTCCACAATAGAGGAAAGAAAAATCATAGTATCCCCAACATGAAAAAATATCATAAAGCCATCAGTGATATCGGCAAATGCCCGCTGAACACCATAAGAAGATTTAGAGAGTGCGGAAATTCCTATATGCGGCATGATTCCACAGGTGCTTTAAAATATACTTTTAAAAATTATTAGGAAATATACCAAAATATTAGCTGTGGTTACTTTAAGTTATGAGTGTAGTTACTGGAAAAACACAGGAAAGTACAAAGCAGAAAAGTCATCCAAAGAAGTCCTTCTTAGAAATGTATATTCTTCTATACTTTTCCTCCTTAAAAACTATGACACACACATACACACACACAATATATTATACAAAATATTTTCTGATGATTGGAAGGATTGCTCATTTTGGATCTTTTTTCTTTCTTTCTTATTTATTTTTGGCTGCACCAACCAGGGAACTCATGCCGCATGAAAGCAGAGTGAAAGCAGAGTCTTAACCAATGGACCACTAGGGAAGTCCCCGAACTCTTAAAATGAAGTAGATATTTAGTTATGGACATTTTTATTTTGTTGGTAATAAAAAAAAAAGGCTTAAAAACAACATCATGATATGATCCCACCTATGTAAGCAATGTATTCCGATGTGCATTCTTAGACAAATACAGGACACCTATGAACAGTGGCCACCTCCAGAAGGCGGATGTAGAATTATATCATGGTTTTAGTTTCTTCATTGTGCTCTTCTGTGTAATCTCTGGGAGTTAAGATTCCAAGTGGCTTTTAGTTTCATTATATTTGTCTGAATTTTCCACTGTTTCTATACTTGGAGTGCATTCATCATCAGGAAAAAAAAAAGGTTTTACAAATGTAGTACATTGGGAACACCAACCATTATATCTGAGCGTCACTGTTTTTTAAAAAAAGTTCAAAACCTAAAATTTAAGGATTTTTAAAAAAACATTTCACTCTAAAAAAGTACAATCAATTTTTTTAAAAGTTGCCTTCTATTCAAGAATGCACAGTATTGCTTTTGGAAAGAAAATGAATAGTTTTTTCTGCTCCCAAGAATGCGTATACTGGAGCCAAGGAGGGTGGTAGGGCTCTGACATGCACAGGGGGATGGTCTAGGGTGAAAGATGCTGGACCCTGGACCAGCGACTTCAGAACAGAGAGCTAGGCATTTGGGGGCCAAGCGGAGACCAATTGTCCCAGAAGAGCACGGTGTTATCCAGGGACCAGGGGGTTACTGCTCCTGGCGGGAAAGGAAAGGTTCCCGGGGAACTTGAGAAATGTCACGGCAGAGGTGACTCAGGAAATGGGACAGGTCTGGATTCGAACCCCAGTGTTGACATGAACTAACACTGAGTGACGGGCTCCTCCTCTCTCCATCTCTCAGTCGCCTAGGACACGGAACACCTGGTGTGGTCTCAGGCTCCCTAAGAACAAAGTGTGAAGGGATATACAAGATGCTCCATCACAGCATCGGTGCTTAAAGCATCACTTTCTCTTGGTTGTAGATCCCAGAACTTCTTACTTCCAACACAGAGGAAGGCCTCGCATTTCCTCCTCTTGGGGTAAGGAGGGTGGTCAAGGAGAAGGAGAGGAGAAGAAGGGGTAGAACATGTCTGTTTTTGGACCGTTCACAAAGTCTAGAGGTAATGTCTCTTCCCCGAACCTCTCGCCCCCTCTCCCATCTCTCTTACACACACATACTAACCTGATCTGAAGCTGGACTAAAAAGCGTTTAGATTAGCACTTACAGCTGGGTTGCAAAAAATCTTCATTTCCAGTTTGAGGGTCTCCGAACTCACTTAGCAAAGGTATAAACAGTTGGTTGAACTAGCTATTTGGCTTTTTAAAGATAATACGTTTTTAGGTTATTGGCTTTTAGAGATAACACATTTTGTATGTTACTGCTTACAAATAATTGTGGTCAGTGATACACACAGGCACAACAGTTTTACTACTGGAGTTCTGTTATCTTCTGGATTTGACATTTAAAGCTACCCATCATCAATCTACCTTTCTGGAATGCTGTCAGAGAAGTAAGCTCTAGATCATTTTCCCTTAGCCGTGTCTGGTGTGTAATATAACAGGAGGCGCACTTATTTCAGTTAGAGGCAAAGTGGGAATGCGGACTGCCCGAGAGAAGAACCATCACGCCTCCCGTGGGTGCGCCCCAGAAGCAGAGGCCCCACCTGTCCTCCTGTTGAAGGATGTCTGGGGTCAGCTGCTCTGGTAGCGTTCCATATCTCCTAGCATCCCAATCACTCATAGGTTTTTATCTAATCTTCCCCATTTCCAACTTCACACAGAGCAGCATCTGCTCTACTGCCAAATCACTTAACTGCTCACGGGGAGGGCGTCCTGTGGACTCAGCTTTCAGACTGAGGCACCTTCCAGTCCATCAAGCATTTATTGCTTTGGTCTGTATTACTCAAGATAAATTCAAACCATTGTTTCTTACCCCTGATATTGCGCCATAAATACCAGATGTCTGAGCATCACCTCCATGGACAGAGGAGCCTGGCAGGCTACAGTCCATGGGGTCAAAAAGAGAGACATGATTTGGCGACTAAACAGCAACAATAATAACAATTTCACCTACAACCTTAGACCAGTGCTATTATAGAATTCACAGGGGGCATCCCTGACGGCTCAGTGGTAGAGAATCTGCAGGAGATGCGGGTTGGATCCCTGGTTGGAGAAGATACCCTGGAGGAAGAAATGGCAATACACTCCAGTATTCTTGCCTGGAAGATTCCATGGACAGAGGAGCCTGACAGGCTATAGTCCATGGGGTCACAAAAAGAGTCGAACATGACTTCGTGACTAAACAACAACAACCTCTCAGGCCAAGCTTCCAAGGCAGTCCTGATCCTAGAATCGCAGCATGAAATTGCCACCACGCATGGGACTCAGACCATGTCCTAACCCCTCCACGAGGAGTCCCCAGATCACAGCAAGCATCTTCTCAACGTTCTTCTCAGGCTGATCAGAGTCCATCATCTTCAACTGTAGCCATCATCATGGCTCACTCACCCCAACAGAGGGCCTTTTGTTTGGAAACGCAGCTGCCATTTCAGAAGATGGACTGACTCATCCTGACCATAAGGAAGCAGACATCTGGGAATCATCTTCCTGAAGGCACTGTAGACCTTTCCACTTGGCCACCTGGAATCAGTGCTGATTTTCTGCACTACAAGTCGCCCTCCACAGGCATTATCTCATCTGCGCTTTACAAGTCAGATGAGGACACGGTCTTGGAAAGGGGAAACCATTCTCTGAGGTCACGGAGCCAGCAAATCAGGGATTCAAGTTCTGGTTGGTTCTAAGGCCTATGATCTTTTGTTCTTCATTTTGCTTTCAACCTATTACTTTGAAATAAAACCAGACTTACAGAAAACTTGTGAGGATACTGTATGAAGAACTCCTACCTGCCCTTCACCCAGCATCGCCGACTCGATGGACATGAGTTTGAGTAAACTCCGGGAGTTGGTGATGGACAGGGAAACCTGGCGTGCTGCGGTCCATGGGGTCACAGAGAGTCAGACACAACTGAGCGACTGAACTGAACTGAACTTCATCCAGCACCCAGATTTCCCAAATGCTGACTTTTTTACCACATAGGATACTCCATAGTCTGTCCATAATTCTTTTTTCTGAACTATGTGAGAGTAAGTTGCAGCCATAATGTCTCTTTATCCCTATATTCTTCGGTGTATCTCTCCGAAAAAGTAAGGGTATGATTTAACATTAATCAACATACAATGATCAAAATCAAGAACTTAACATTGATACAACAATGTTACCGAACCCAGAGATCAGCAAACTTTTTTCGGTAAAGACTAGACAGTAAATATTATATAATCTTTTGTGAGCTGTATGGTTTCCATGGCAACTATTCAACCCTTCTGTCTAAGCACAAAAGCAACTACAACATGTAAATACACCTGGCTGTGTTTTGAAGAAATTATACTGACACAGAAATCTGAATTCCATATAATGCTTGTGTCACAATCTAGAATTTATTTTAATTAATAGACTTTATTTTTTGAGTGGCTTTAGGTTTATTTTAAAAAAAAATAAAAAATCAAGGACTTCCCTGGTGGTCCAGTAGTTAGGACTCCGAGCTCCCACTGCAGGGGACACCGGCTGAATTCCTGGTTGGGGAACTAAGATCCTGCACAGCACGCAGTGTGACCAAAACAACAACGAGACCCTAAAGAAGGAAAGACTGAGCAGAATGCCCAGGGTTCCATATACTCCCTCAAGCTCACCCCAGCTGGTTTCCCTGTAATTAACATCTATACCAGCGTGGCACATCTACTATCACTGTGGTGGTCGTCCAGTCACTCAGGCACGTCCGACTCTTTGCAACCACGTGGACTGCAGCATTTCAGGCTCCCCTGTCCTTCGCTATCTCCTGGAGTTTGCTCTAATTCACGTCTTGGGTCGATGATGCCATCTCGTCCTCTGTCGCCCCTTCTCCTCTTGCCCTCAGTCTCTTCCGGCACCAAGATCTTAGCAACTAATCAACAACCTTCTCAATGCCCCGTGTCAGGAAGCGCCTGGTGTTGCCGGTCCTGGTACTGGTGCGTTACCGCTGGCCCACTTGGGTAAGGTGGGGTGTGCTAGGGGTTTTCCACTGCCAAGCTGCCAGTTTTCCACTGTAGTTAATTAAGTGCTTGTGGGGAGACAAATATCCCATTTCCCATGAAATTTAATCTACTAGTCTTAGCATCTGTAGATGATGATTTTACTCACATCAGTTATTTATTTGATGCTGCTAAAGAGTGGTTTCTCTGACTCCATCATTTCCTCCAGGTGTACTTCTTGCAACGCTACTATAAGGAAGAGCTTTTTCTTCTCCTCACACATGCTTTTCTTTTCTTCCTTTCTTTCTAGCAGAGTGAACTTGTGGAGTCTTCTTTATTCCGTAGATTTTTTCTATCATTGTTTATTTTGATGCCCCTATTATCCCAGATTTGGCAAGTAGAAGGTTCTTCAAGCTGATGTCTGTCTCCGCTGACAAGGCCCTGTCATCTTTCAGCACTTCCTTACTTTTTGGCAATAAGAAGAGGTTCCACGCCCATCCTGAACTTTCCCAGGACCAGCCCTGGACCTGGCCTTTTCTCCAAGGAGCTATGGTTCCTTTTAGAGGAGAATGGTGTTTAAAAAACAAATCTGGGTGTTAGGAAAGAACAAAAAAGTGCATGTGTTTCCTTCCTTTTTTCCCATCAGTCCAGCCATCTTAAAACCCATGAATTAAAAAAAAAAACCAACACCATGAATTAATTGAAAATTCCCAGTTCCAAACCAACAGCACTAGGCCCATTTTACTCTCCTTTATTATTTTATTTCATTTCGTTTTGCCACGCTGAGCAGCAGGTGGGATCTTAGTTCCCCAACCAAGGATGGAAACTGCAGCCCCTGCATTGAAAGCATGGAGTCTTAACCACTGGGCCTCCAGGGAAGTTCCTCTTCTCCCCCTTTCTGTATTTGTAACTTCCTTCTCAAATAATGAGAAATCTGGCTCCCATTATCTCAAATATATTTACTTATTTGCTCAACACTCTGACACACAGAAAGTGGTTTCAGAATCGCTGACCTGTGCTACTGTGAAAAACAAACGTACTAACTAGGGTTCTCCAGTTCTTCTTGTCTTGAGCCTGAGGGTATATAGTCAGCTACTCTGCTTTAAATTTCTTAGGGTTTGCTCATTTTCTCTTTTACTTGAGCGCAGCTATGTTGTCTTCAGAAATAAGGTGAGGTTGAACTGTACTTCTGTGTTCTATTACAGAGTCACCCTGCCATTCTTGTTTCTTTACTCTTTAACTTGATTCCAAGAGTTAAAACTGTACAGAAAAGTAAACTCTGAGACGTGTCACTTTCTTCCCACTTGTTCCTTCTATTTAAGTCTTCCCATCAAACTTCTTTCTACAATTAACAATTCAACTCATCTTAGTTTCTGGTTTATTGTTCTCGTGATTCTTTCTGAACACAGGAACAGATAATTGCATATTTTTCTTTCTTGTGCTTCCTTACAGAAAGTCACCATTTTGTCAGTGATTATTTTGTTTTGTTCGGCCATGTGGAATCGGATTTTAGTTCCCTGACCAGGGACTGAACCTGTGCCCTTGGACAGAATTGACATCTTTGGGGTGTTAAGTTGTCCTGTCTAGGAACAAGCAATGGCTTATATCTGTTCATAGGTATACTTTTTCTGAAAAGTTATGAAAATTTATACTCAAGAGTAAAATCAAAATGAGGTCCTTTTTTAAGAATGGAAATAGTGTCGTCCTAAATGTTTAAAAACCAAACACCACCACGCTTGCTCCAAAGTCCATTACGTCTGCGGCGCATGTCTGCAGAGGTATTCTCGCCTGCTCTATACACGTTCAGTCTCAAACATTCTATTCTTTCCTAACTACATTTACATAAAACACTGTAATAAGCAGTTTCCTTGCCTGCAGAGCCAAGTGGCTGCTGAAACATCTGGGCAGACAAAGCAACGTGAAGGTAATGAATTTCTTCCTCTAGAAAGGGAGGCTCCACCCTGCCGCTTAAACGCCCTTCCTGGGCACTGGTTTTTCCACCCCAAAATGGTTGCCATTTCAAGGGTAATTACAAGGGAGAAATCTCTGCCCCTGCCAGCTGGCCCCCAAACCACTGATCCTTTCACCACCCTGCTGCCCTAGATGTCACCCTTCTTCCCTCTCATGCTCAGGCCTCTCTCTGGAGCCTCTCGTGCACCCCACCCTGCAGAGAGCAAGCAGCGTGCCAGAGCTTGCTCGACCAGGAAGCTTAGCACCAGCTTAACTCTTCACTCAATGGGACAAGGGGCCTCTTTCTTTAATGCAAGGCTTTGCTCCATGATATGCTGGGTATATAGCCCCCATGAACCAAACCCGGTGCAGAGTCCAATTCTAGAACAGATTTTCCTTCAAATGATCATTTTCCAGCCCCCTGCCTCCCCAATCCCATTTTCTAGCCAACTCTGTTGACCCTTGAGATTGGTTTCTGCTTGGGCTCCTTCCTAGAACATTTTATAGCCTACTCCCTTACTGAATTCTTAGTTAGTTTTATCATTGATTCTCTAAGGTTTTCCAGGTATGCTATCATATCAGCTGCAAGGAGAGAGAGTTTTACTTCTCTCTCCATTTTGGTGGCTGTTATTTTCTCATAAAGCCATATTGGGCTCTTTTACAACCCCTGGACTGTAGCCTGCCAGGCTCCTCTGTCCATGGGATTTCCCAGGCAAGAATACTAGAGTGGTTTGCCATCTCCTCCTCCAGGGGATCTTCCCAACCTGAGATCAAACCAGCAGCTCCTGCTTTGGCAGGCAGACTCTTTACCACTGAACCACCAGAGAAGCCCTTTCTCAGTTTGTTGTATGCTTCTAATTGACTACTCTTGTCCGTCTGAATTGGCCAACATTTCTAGGATGATGTTAAACAGAAGTGCAGGTTGTTGACCAGAACTGCCCTTGTTCCTGTCTCATTGAGTAGGACACTAGCTTTGGGTCTCAGTGCATCTCACTCCCTCTTTCCCAGCACTGGGACTCAGTCTCTGCTCGCACAGATTCTCCAGGGGGTTCTGGGAGATACTATTTCATCCCTTGTCCCTTCAGACCCAGGGGTGACAAGGGATTCCCTCTGCGGCATCTCTGGAGACCCTCCACGCTTAAAGCCCATCACCCCCCTCACCTCCACAGGCTTTCGCATCGCCTCAGCTGGACTGTCTGTGGTCCTGGAGACAGCCGTCCCCACCATGTGCCCAGGGCAGTGGAGGTACAGTATTCTCAACCCTAAGTCATCAGGACACTTGTGCGTGGAGAGGAGAAGGCACACAGATGAAACATCAGCCTTCCTAGGGTTTGTCCTGAAAACACTCCTCTCCTGGTATCCTTGTCTTCATCCCCTACCTCTTAAAAAGGAACTGCTTTCTCGGGCTTCCCTGGTGGTCCCGTGGTTAGCAAGCTGCCTTGCAATGCAGAGGACAGCGGTTCGATCCCTGGTTCAGGAGGATCCTGCCTGCCGTGGGCAGCTGAGCCCGTGAGCCACGGCTGCTGAGGCCACGGGCAGCGGCTACCGAAGCCGTGCTCCACAACGAGAGACCACCACAGCGAGAAGGCCGCGCGCCCAACTCGAGAGGGGCGACTGCTCATCGCGGCCGGAGCGAGCCCACATCCAGCAATGAAGACCCAGTGCAACTAAAACTAAATATTAAAAAGAGAATTTCCTTGCTTTAGAAATAAAGTGCTTCTCATTTGATAGCTTTTGAGTTTCACTGTCCTTTTCTTTTGCTGGACATTTCAGAATCAATCTTCTGTATATGTTTATATATGCTTTTCTAGTTAAACTTTTTTTTTTTCTTAAATCTAAAAAACATAGTACCATACCGCCGAAGGTGTTAGGAAACATGCTCAAATAAGGACGGGCTCCAAAGACTGCTCTGCCAACAAAATGCCAGTAAAATCTGAAACCCGGGTTCAGACACACTGGGAGAGTTCCAAAATTTAAAACTTAAAGAACTTCTTTATTCCAGTAAATCAGCTTTCCTGTGAATACCATCAAAATCCTATGCTTTAATGAGTGAGGGAATATCAGAGGAAGGGGTGGAGAAGGAAAGGATTTGGACGAGTATGAAATTTAATTTAAAAACTATTATGAGGAGTTTAATTTCCCCCTCCCCCAACTAAATACATAAATCTTTCCCATGCATTTTCTTTGTTTCCTTTTCCTTTAAAAAAAACTTTTTTTAAAGGCATCCTGAACCATCTGAAACAATAACAGAGTACGTCCAACGGGGTGGAGTTTTTAATAATAAATACAGTTACTGGATTCCTATTAATTAAAATGCCATGTTAGATATATGGAAGATATATGCAAAGAAATGTTACATAATGGTGCATTCTCATTGAATGTTTAATCAAACCAGGGAGAAAAAGACCTCAGCAGCAAGGATAGTCAGCCACACAAGGCCACGGGGGCCATCTAAGTCCTAGGGACAATAAGAGGCCTCAAGGGTAAGGGGGAGATGGCGCACTTCCCGAAGGGTAGAGTCGGGGGAGAGAGGACAAGGCACATGAATTGCATTTAAAGATGTGAACACGTGTGGAAACTAAGCTGGCCTTGGTTGGTGAGCACCAGGGCACTGTCACTTCCGCTCCAAGCCCTGATAGAACTTGGGATGCTCTTCTAAGGGCGTCTCCCAGGACCAGGTGGGGCAGGACACCATTGTCAGCGAGTTCAGTCGCTCAGTCGTATCCAACTCTTTGCGACCCCAAGGACTGCAGCACACCAGGCCTCCCTGTCCATCACCAACTCCTGGACTTTACTCAAACTCATGTCCATTGAGTCAGTGATGCCATCCAACCATCTCGTCCTCTGTCGTCCCCTTCTCCTCCTGCCCTCAGTCTTTCCCAGCATCAGGGTCTTCTCCAACGAGTCAGTTCTTTGTATCAGGTGGCCAAAGTACTGGAGTTTCAGCCAATACCATTTTCATCTTAGCGGAAAATTGGCAATGAAGTGTCTGCCTTTGAGAGAGTGCCAGGCCATTCTGGCTCCAGCACAACCACCGTTCAGGGGGCACTTGGTTCAATCAGGCTGAGGGGCTTCTGGAGCAGGGATCCTCGACCACAGTGGGGGTCACAGAAAACCCAACGGAGGTGCTTTTGCTTGGGGGGTGGCGCATCTCTGGGGTCACCTCTCTATGCCAAGTCCCTGTCCCTGTGCAGAAAACTAGGCTTTATCTCTTTACAGGGCCCTGGGAGGAAGGAACGGGTCGCCCTGCATGGGCGTCCCGAGCAGAGTACCGAGCACACTGCAGTCTTTAGTTAACCCACTGGGATAAGAGATGGACCACTCCCCCGCAGTGAGCCCTCAAGGAGAGCTGGCAACTTGAGTGCTCTGAATTAACAGAGGCATTCTCCACCCAAAGTGCTCTCTCATAAGGACATTCTGGAAATAGAGAAATCATCTGATGTCTCCTACTTACATCCCTGACTGTAAAGAAAATTAAGAAAAAAGACCCTGGAAACACCTGATAAAGCCATCCAGGGCTGCCTGATGCTGGTGCTCATCATCCCCAGGCCGATCAAGGCCAAGACCGCCTGTGCTGAAGACCAGACTAGAAACCATTTCTGCTGTTATCTAGTCAGTGCAGTTCAGTTGCTCAGTCATGTCGGACTCTTTGCGACCCCAAGGACTGCAGCACACCAGGCTTCCCTGTCCATCACCAACTCCCGGAGCTTTCTCAAATTCATGTCCATCGAGTCAGTGATGCCATCCAACCATCTCATCCTCTGTCGTCCCCTTCTCCTCCCACCTTCAATCTTTCCCAGCATCAGGGTCTTTTCAAATGAGTCAGTCCTTCCCATCAGGTGGCCAAAGTACTAGAGTTTCAGCTTCAGCATCAGTCCTTCCAATGAATATTCAGGACTGATTTCTTTTAGGATGGACTGGTTGGATCTCCTTGCTGTTCAAGGGACTCTCAAGAGTTATCTAGTTAATGGTGTCCATTAACTATGAGGGTTGTCAGGGTTCCTGGTGGATCCTAGCGGCCCAGTGTATATTTCTTTGACTGTTACAGCTTGGCTTGCCTGGAGTTGGGTCACAGGTTTTTCTGTTTCCATTCTGTTGCATGCACTCAACTCTGTCTAGTGAGCCGTTTGGTGACCACAGCCCATAAGACCATGGCATCTCCTAGGGATGGCACTTGGTCTTCCTGATGCGGTACTGTGCACATGTCCCCTCTGCAACCCCCCTAAATGCCTGCACAATGCACCTCGAAGAACACACACAGCCGGCCAATCTGCAGGGTACCTCGGATGACGACCCACCACGCCCAGTGACCTGGGTCCACGTGCTGCTGGGACACACACGTGCAGAGCAAAGCAGCGAAGCATGCGGGACCAGAGTTGGTTCCTCTGCGGATCGTGGGTATCGACAGAACCTCGGACCTGCTGCTCACGCTGCTCCAGCGAATGACCCTCAGTGAGCCGAGAGCGGTGGGCTGAACTTAGCATCTTAATGAAATGGAGATTGCTGGTGTGCCTCCATGTAATGAAGCCGCCTGGAACTTCTCAGACCGCTTTTTACGATAAGCATTAAAAGGCAACGAGGAAGATAAACGCTCCCCCTGCAGACCCCGTCTGTAACAGGGGGCTGAGGAGGCCTTCAGGGCGGGGTCTGGGAGAGAGGTTTATGGACTGGGTTACAGTCAGAGGGCATTACAGAAAAGGAGTGTGTTATTAAAAGAATCCTGAAGTTATAAAAACTCAGAGGATTTTTTAGCGAGGATGAATAAAGTCTTTGGTAAAGATGAAGTCATGATACTCTGGAGCAGGGCCGGGAGCTCTGATTGCAGTCACCCCCTTTCCTATAAACTGGGGTGCAGCCGTATGGAGTTCTTGCTGGCAGTGGATTTTGTTGTTTTTGCAGGGCGGTGTGAGGAATATATTCTTTGAAAAAGAAAGTTCTAGTGGGTATGAGAGAGTCCCTCCAGTTAGCAAATGAATGCATCAATTGTCCTATTAGAACAGGGCAACAAAACAGTCCATTTCCTACATGCCATGCTCGCCACCGGACACGACCTGCTTTTTCTTCTTAAACACTTACACACCACCTCCTCTAGTAATTGTCAAAAAGAGCATGAAACCGTTGAGTCAGACAACGGTAGTCTGGTGTGGTGGGAAAAAAGTCTTCTAATACAGTTCTACTTCTTACAAATGCATTCAGTTAACTAAAGTATGCTTTAAAAAAAATGACTGGACTTAAACTACGAAAGTAATTTAAATATTTTGCCTATAATTTTGTCTGTGCCTATCAACAGAGGAAATTCCAATTTAACCTCTGTCCAGATAGTAATCATAAATTCTAAATTCATGGCAGTTAAATTAATATTTTCCCTTAACAATGGTTAGAGGTATGCAGGATTTTTAATTTATGAAAGTAATCATACTATATAGGTAGTTTAAAAAACAGAAATGAAAGCTTTAATTATTTATCCTAACAACTATTATTACTTTCCCATATTTTCTAGTCCTTTCACGCATGTACGTTTTAAAGGTTTTAATCTTCTAACTATAATTTATTTTAACTGCTCTGGCCATTTCTCTATATTGCTAGTCTTTCTGTTGATGGATAACATTCCCAGTGATTGTGTACTATTTATTTAATTATAAATTAAATTACTGATTGTGTACTATTCATATTTGATTATAAATCTTCCAGAGTATGGATTTTCACATATATATGACTATTTCTAGATCCTGAGGCCTACTTACAAATTGCTTTTCGAAAGGATTTTCCAATTTACACGTCCACCAAGATTTAAAACAAGATTTAAGAGTATCCATACCTGTTTTATTATATCTTTGCCCATCTTGGATAACATTGAAAAACATGGGTTTTTGTTTGGGTTCTGTGCTTTGTTTTGTTTTTGGTGGCTAATTTAGTGGGTGAAAAATGAAGTTCAGTGAATTGTGAAGTAGGGCCCTATGATGTCATCTTGGCTCCTCTATTCAGAGTAAAGACAAAAATAATCGCAATGACATAGTCCGTGTTTGGCTGCTTTTCTCTGAGTCTTATGTTTCTACTCATCCACAAAGAAAGATCCAGAAGGCAGCAGGAATGTTCCAATCTGGTCTGTCAAGACTCAGACAAGCAAGGGGGGCTGTCTGCACTGGAATGAGGGTCAGGCGATGCTATATAACCCTTCTGGCAAGCCGTCAATTCCTCAGCCTGCAGAACGCTTGAGTTTCCAGAAGCACAAGATGGTAATTCTGGTGTTCTCTCGATTTAAAAACAATTATGGAGTCAGCAGAATTGTTGAAGTGGCACTGGCGTGGCTTCTGTTTTTTTTTTTTTTTAAAGCAACAAATTCAGATGTTGGACAGTGTGCTTTGTAAATAGAATAAAATGAAGTAATAAATTAAGGTGTGCCTTTGTTTGAGCTTGCTTATATTTACAGTGGGTTAAATATAACTTCTTGGAGATCTTCTGGAACATGAATCATAGTAGAAGAGATTTCACACTGGGAAAAAATAGCAAGATATGGGCTTGTCCAAAACAAAATCCATACATACCGTGCTGTGCCTTGGGTAACTCTTAAAAAACACTCGATTATAAATAAATTTCAGACATACAGCAACTAGCAAAACCTGTGTAAGGAGCTCCCCCGCCACACTATCAGTGTCAACATTGTAAGCCCTTTAACTCTTGCAGACTGGAATGGCACGCCCAGCCCTCCCCAGCCCGCCTCCCGGCCAGGCACCCAGGCCCCCTCAGCAGCCAGTGACTCTCAGCGAGGCAGCTCTGAGCGTTTGCGAGAAGCATCGCCTTCAGCTGCCAAATTCCTGCTGGGTCGGCCAAGAGGTATGAACCAAAAATGAAAAAAACATGAAGGATTTGTTTTTTGAAAGCAATACATCAAACATAAAAAGAGCTCTTTTGTAGGAGAATTTTCGGTGTGGGAGCCAGAGGGGAGACTATCGTTTGCCCTCCCAGGAGGAAGCAGTCTGACCTCACCTGTGACTTTTAAAAAAAAGTCCTGTGTGGATTTTTCTCACCCCATTAAATGTAACCTATTGTAGGTGGGTTTGCACTGTATGAGAGAAATAGAGAGTGATGGGGAAACCGCCAACGGGCAGGCTGGGGCTCAGACCAGCACCACGGGGGCACCCTGAAAGGCGGGCCTTCTTAGAGCATGTGACAGCGGGGGGCGGGGAGGGGGGACTACGGGGCCACGTGGGCAGGGGGCTACGGGGCCATGTGGAGTGCGGCTGCGTCACTGGGGCCTGTTTGCGAGAAGCACAAGGATTCAGTTTCCGTGGCTTCAGAAACCTTGTGGGGAGGCCCCCCCAGAAGTCTACCCAAGATGTGTATAAGAGACAGGGGGACTACGGGGCCACGTGGGCAGGGGGCTACGGGGCCATGTGGAGTGCGGCTGCGTCACTGGGGCCTGTTTGCGAGAAGCACAAGGATTCAGTTTCCGTGGCTTCAGAAACCTTGTGGGGAGGCCCCCCCAGAAGGAAAAAACATCTTTGCAAAGCGAAGAGAAAAAAGGAAAGAGGGGGAAAAGGATGAAAAAAGAAAAGAAAAATGCCAGGTTAGAATGGGTGTTCTCACATCATTTAGAAAGAGCCACTTGGAATGGATGGAGCAGGTTTCTGCTGTGACCCCCTCCCCCCCTCACTCCCCCGCTCCGAGGAAAAGCTGCAAAATAAGAGCAGTGTCCAGGAAGGCCCAGCGCAGCCATGGAAGGGGAGGAGCGTGCGCCTTGACACCCAGGCTGCCTGTGGCTGAGGCATGCAGGACTGTGCTGCGCACAGCAGGAAAAGGCAGTCTCGCTGTCGGGTCCCTAAATCCCTCTCCCATTAGCCAGGTGCCAAGAGTGAAACCTGCAAAAGGACCCTGGTTAAATCACCGGGCGGCCACTCCACCAGTGCCCAGCGCTAATCCCTGGAGGCCGGCAGCCTTTTTTGTGTGTGTGTGTCACACGGCAAGAAGACGAAGCTTGCTCTGGGACCAGCTGCCAGACAAACAGCTGGTGGTTATAGGGCAGAAGGGCTGGGCGGAGCCACAGAAAATCACTGTCATTCCTGTTTTCAACAGACCTGCAACAATGACGCTTTCCTGGGATTCCCACAGAGGAGGAGCCTCATCTGCAACTGGTTTCATTCCATCAGCCCAGGTGAGCCCCTGCTGGTGATCTCATTCAATTCTCAGGACAGGGCTCCACTTTGGGGAACAGTATTGATCTTAATGCAACCCCACTTGCAGATGGAGAAGGCAAAGTTACTCATTCAGAGTCACGGAGCTAGCAAGAGGCATGCCTGGTATGTGAGTGTGTGTCTGATTCTTTGTGACCCTATGGACCGAAGCCTGCCAGGTTCCTCTGTCCATCAGACTCTCCAGGCACGAATTCTGGAGTGGGATGCCATGCCCTCCTCCACGGGATCTTCTTGACCCAGGAACCAAACCCAGGTCTCTTAAGTCTCCTGCATTGGCAGATGGGTTCTTTACCACTTAGCGCCACCTGGGGAAGCCTGGTAAAGGTAAGTCGCTCAGTCATGTCCGACTCTTTATGACCCCATGGACTGTAGCCTACCAGGTTCCTCCGTCCGTGGGATTTTCCAGGCAAGAATACTGGAGTGGGTTGCCATTTCCTTCTCCAGGAGATCTTCCCAACCCAGGGATTGAAACCAGGTCTCCCGCGTTGTAGGCAGACGCTTTACCATCTGAGCCACCAGGGAAGCCTGGTACCCACATCAAATAAATGCTCTCAAATAATGAAACCTACAGCTATTGTCTCATCTCAGAACCATGGAGCTATTAAGACACTATTAAGTGGCTATTAAGTGGTGCTTCTTGAAACTACAGCCAAGGAAGGGAAAAGGAAGATGGCGGAAAGCCTCTGGGAAGAGAAGCCTTCTCACAATGCCTTGGATGGAAAATGCTATCTACATCCTCACTATACTGGTAATTTCCTATGAAGTCACCTGCTAAACGACCTTGTGGTAACTGCATCTAAGATTATCCAGAATCTGGGTCTGCTGACCAGTACTGGATATGGAGGGAAATGTGTAGTAATTCCTCTTCATCTCATTGTTATTGAGATTTGCAAGCACTTTCCTATCTTTGTAGAAATGTTTACAAACTTGAATCCCTAATGTGCCTTTATCTCTAATTAAATGATCTGTTCACAGGCTCAGATGATTTCTACGAAAAGGAGACATCTTTACTTTATTTAGAAAAATAAAAAGTTAAAGTTCTTGAGATCATTATGTATGCTAAGTCACTTATGTATGCTGTGTCCAACTCTTTGGGACCCATGGACCATAGCCCACCAGGCTACTCTGTCTGTGGGATTCTCCAGCAAGAACACTGGAGTGGGTTGCCATTTCCTCCTCCAGGGGATCCTCCTGGTTGAGTCTTTAAATTACCCTTCTGACCTAATATCAGGGCTTCCCTGATAGCTCAGTTGGTAAAGAATCCGCCTGTAGTGCAGGAGACCCCGATTCGATTCCTGGGTTGGGAAGATCTGCTGGAGAAGGGATAGGCTACCTACTCCAGTGTTCTTGGGCTTCCTTGTGGATCAGCTGGTAAAGAATCCACCCACAATGTGGGAGACCTGGGTTCAACCCCTGGGTTGGGAAGATCCCCTGGAGAAGCCAGAGGCTACCCACTCCAGTATTCTGGCCTAGAGAATTCCATGGACTATACAGTCCATGGGGTTGCAAAGAGTCAGACACGACTGAATGACTTTCACTTCACTTTGCCCTAATAAAAAGCTTTTTGAACACAGCAAAGGAATCTATTGACAAAGCCAAAAAGACAGCCGACTAAATGGGGGGAAATATTTGCAAGTGGAATGACTGATAAGGGAGTATTAGCCAAGCTGTTTATATATAACAGTTCATACAACTCAGCATCAACTGAACCTCAATTTGAAGATTTTTTTAAATAAACTTTTCTAATATTTCATTCATTTCTCGACATTACCTTAGAAGTGAGAAATGGAGCATTTCCTGTCATAGGAATAAACAAGGATGCCCCAGTCATCAGTGATTTCGGCCTTCCATATGTGAATTTCTGAGCCTGGAGGGCACCCGGGAAAAACACCACCTGTGAACCAGTAGCCGTCAGGCTGCCACCACTCCCTCCGCTGAGCAGAACTAAGGATGTGAGAAATCGAACTGCAGGACGCTGGGCCCAGATAGCTGAGATGCATATGAAAGGAATGATCTCAGTGAGCCCAGATGCGTGCATCTTCCCATGCACAGAAAAGCCCTAAATTCCTTAACTCGAGATAGCTGGTTTTCCTTGAAAGTGAAGTGAAGTCGCTCAGTCGTGTCCGACTCTTCGCGACCCCACGGACTGCAGCCTACCAGGCTCCTCCCTCCATGGGATTCTCCAGGCAAGAGTACTGGAGTGGGTTGCCATTTCCTTCTCCAGGGGATCTTCCCAACCCAGAGATCAAACCCAGGTCTCCTGCATTCCCAGCAGACACTTTAACCTCTGAGCCACCAGGAAGGTTAAGGCTAAATAACCTGGTTTCCCTTAACTAACAATTATCTTTTGATGTTCAGACTACCTGGCCCTTGTTGCAAACTTCTGTATAACCTGATTTCTCCCCCCTTCGCTTCCTTGGAACAGTTCTCGGGCCACTTTGAAATGCTGTTTCCTGGATCTGAAGACCTAAAAATTCTCACCAAATAAAACATAACTCTCCACTTCTAGGTTGTGACTATTTTTTAAGTCGACAGGAATAATTACTTTCTGTAGGGCCCCTGCTTCTCACAATCTGTTAAGAACACCCCGAGGCTTGTGCCCATCAGAGGATTCACAAAAACACAGAATAACAGGGTGCCTCCTCACTAGGGTGCATTCGAGTTACTCCAAGAAGCAATAATACTGAGTAAGCCAAGAGATAAGTTAAGATAGTATTTTTATATTGAAACGCACACCAGAATTACGGAGTAGAAATCATGGAAAATTTGCGAAAATGTTGAACATTAATCTGACTCCAAAGAAATATGCCTGAAGTGAGAAAAGATACTGTTAGAACAAATGGTTGGTTTCTCTTGTCTCCGATATTTCCAGCCAAGAATCTTGGGCAACTACATAACCTCTCTGAGCATCAGGCTCGTCAGCTATTAAATGGGAGCAATTGCTGCCTCATTCATAGGGTTGCTATGAGGGTCCGCTAAGTTAGGACCTACGTGGACAGACAGCTGAAGCCCATAACATGCCTATGTAAAAAGCAGCTTGCTTTTCCATAGAATGTGTTTTACGGCTCACCCTAGAGTCTGAGCTTAGGCTAAAGACCAGCTGGGGATGCAAACGGGGCCGCCCATTGTGGACTCCCTGGAACAACTTTTTCCAAGGGGCGAGCTCCTTAAGCTCCTTGGGTCACATCGGCCTGGATACGTCTAGTTCAGCGAATGCGGACTATGTGCCAGGTCCTCATCCAGGTTCTAGATGGGTTGTTACGGTGAAAATGCTCTGTCCTTGCTCCCGACGAAGCACTCCCGTTTGAGGGGTGGGCACGACAGTGAGGGGGTGGTGTGCAAATTAGCAGGTAAATACATAGATGGTCAACGTGGTTAAAATAAAAGAGTGACGGGGAAAGAAAGGGACAGGGACGGGGTGTTGTTTTTGTGTTGAAAGGTCAAGGAAGACCCTGCTGATCAGAGCTTTGATCAGAGAGCAGAAGGGCAGTGAGAGTTCACCAAGAAGGTGTCTGAAAGAGGAGAGCTCCAGGCAGTGGGGACAGGAAGGCCAAAGGCGCAGAATGGTCAGAGGAAGAGCAAAGTTACCGAGGGGCGAAGCGCGTTTTGCAGGGGAGGGGGGAAGGCATGTGGGCTGGGGGTGCAGGTGGGGGGCATGGAGAAAGCAGGGCTAGGGCTCTGTAGGTCTGGATTCTGGATTTTTATACTGAATGAAAGCAGCAGCGATCCTGAGGCCTTCTAAGCAGAGGGGTGATACAGTCTGATTTGTATTTTGAAAGGATTCCCATGGCTGTCAGGCTTTCCAGGGGGAGCTAGTGGTGAAGAACCCACCTGCCAGTGAGGAGATTTAAGAGGCCTGGGTTCGATCCCAGGGTTGGGAAGATCCCTTGGAGAAGGAAATGGGAACCCACTCCAGTATTCTTTTTTTTAATTAATTTATTTTAATTGGAGGCTGATTACTTTACAATATTGTAGTGGTTTTTGCCATACATTAACATGAATCAGCCATGGATGTACATGCGTCCCCCGTCCTGAACCCCCCTCCCACCTCCCTCCCACTGCAGTATTCTTGCCTGGAGAATCTCATGGATAGAGAGCCTGGTGGGCTACAGTCCTTAGGGTCTCAAAGAGTCGGGCACGACTGAAGCGACGTAGCGTGACTTAGCATGCACACACTCATTGGGTAACCATTATCATGGAGGTGGTACTTACAGCCCTGAGACCAGACCATGCAAGGTCAGCAGGGGCGTGAGTAAGTCCAGGGAAAGGAAGATGTCTGACCTTGCTTCTCTGGCTGAGGCACCAGGCTGCTGCTGCTGAGTCACTTCAGTCGTGTCCGACTCTGTGCGACCCCATAAACGGCAGCCCACCAGGCTCCCCCGTCCCTGGGATTCTGCAGGCAAGAACACTGGAGTGGGTTGCCATTTCCTTCTCCAATGTGTGAAAGTAAAAAGTGAAAGTAAAGTCGCTCAGTCATGTCCGACTCTTAGCAACTCCATGGACTGCAGCCTACCAGGCTCCTCCATCCATGGGGTTTTCCAGGCAAGAGTACTGGAGTGGGGTGCCACTGCCTTCTCCGGAGGCACCAGGCTAAGACTTTAGAAACCCCTGATTTCTTTTTGAAAACCACAGAGCATGGTAACAGTGGGACGTCATCACACCTGGGCTGCAAACACGGGAAAAAAGGTAGAACTGCGTCTCCTGTTATGCTTAAGAGATGTGCTCAGTGACCAGCATCTGTGAGCTCGTGAGCATAGCAGGGCTGGAAGGACATGGAAACACAGGGGTCTCCTCCGGAGCAGCTCATGCCCTCAAACACATCTTAATATATTCAAAATGGGAGCCAATGCCAAAGAACTAAGAATCTCTGACACAAATTACTGAAATCGACGGCTTCCCTGGGGGCTCAGTGGTCAAGAATCTGCCTGCCGATGCAGGAGACGCAGAAGACACAAGCTGGATCCCTGGATCAGGAAGATCCCCTTGGAGGAGGAAATGACAACCCACTCCAGTATTTCTTGCACATGAAATCCCATGGACAGAGAAGCCTGGCAGGCTACAGTCCACAGCGTTGCAAAGAGTCGGACACAAGTAAGTGCACAAGCGCTGAAATCGACTTCACAGTTTCTGTGCCGCACACACTGCCAAGCATACAGTACATACTTCACACACATCTGATGAACGACTCTGTATGTTTCTAACTGAAGCTAGGAAATTTGGGACGTGATTCCTTTATGGCTCAATAAACAGACAAAATTATTATTTCACGAGACACAAACGTCTGGAAGTCCCACATGGTTCAAGCCCTTTCTTTCACAGAATGAGACATGCTGCCTTGGGTAGTAATAACTGGTGAGCGAACCCTGGAACAAATGAGGGCATGGTTCTTGCTATTCATCTCTCCCCCAGTGCCTGGGATAATGCCCTGTGCAGAGCAAATACCTAATAAATCTAAATGCATGTCTAATGAACGAGTGGATAATACTCATTAAAAATTAACTCGACAGTTAATTTAGGTCACTCACTGGAAAAAAGAAAAACAGGGAGACTAGAAAAGTATCTTTTTAATTTAAAAGGTTAATTAAGGACAAGGTTTTAAAAAATATTTTGGTGGCTTAAGAAACCGAGCACAACTGGGGTGCAAAACAGCTGCAATTAGTAACTCGGAAAACATTCCATTATGTTCCACAAATTAGCAAAAGGGGGAAACTGCCTGATTCGCTTCATGATTCTAGTATAATCTCAGTTCTAAGTAAATAGGCAAGAAAAAATAAATAAATAAGAGGCCCTCTTCACTTACAAACATTGATGTGAAAATTCTAAATGAGATGCTGGCCAACCGAATTCAATGGTGCGTCTTATGTATAATACATTGTAATCAAGTAGTGTTCATCCTAGAAATGCAAGGATGGTTTAATGTCAGAAAAAAATGCATCAGTGTAATCCATCATAATGAGGAAAATCTTGAGACATTCTCAGTAGATACAGAAAAGACGTAATAAATGTCAATAGGTCTAGGTCAGTTCTCCAAATGACCCATTAGTCAGATGATCAATTTCCTGCATTTACAAAATTTTCTGGTAAAAGCATGTTTCTTTTTACTATTAAGATATGACAGCAATTTGATGACAATCTCTCTTAACACTATGCCTATGTAAATTAAGGCCGTGACACTCAAAGATAGTATTTTGTGCTATATCTAAAATCTTCTAATCTGGTATAAAATAAATTTTCTGCAACAGAATGGGGGGATAATGTCAGAAAACAGGGTTGCTTCCATGTCCACAATTCTTTTAATAGCATTTAAAAGACCAAACTTTTATAAATATTATGAAAACTGTTTTCTCCTAGTTTTGGCTTATATATGTATATTTTTATAAGTGGTGCAATGGGATGAGGAAGCATACTAAAAGTCAGCACGCTGCTTCTCAGTCGCTCAGTCGTGTCTGACTCTGCAACCCCGTGAACTGTAGCCTGCCAGGCTCCTCTGTTCACGGAATTTTCCAGGCAAGAATACTGGAATAAGTTGCCATTTCCTTCTCCTGGGGATCATCCGGACCCAGGGATCAAACCATCATCACCTGCATTGGCAGGCGGATTCTATACAACTGAGCCACCTGGGAAGTCCCAAATCAGTATGCTTCACATCATTTAATGAATTGTTTGTGTAAAAAGCTCTGTCTTAATACCGCTGCAAAAATGAAAGGATTTCCCATTTTAACATGAAATGAGGTATTAAAGGCATCTGCACTCCTTTCTGGTGTGCGTGTCATCAGTTTCTCAAACCTAAACAGAGTCAGAGCCTGTCCAGCACATGAATGAATGAAAAGGCAAACAAGGGGAAAGCTGCTGACACAGCTCAATGCACATATCTTGACAGGTCACACAAAATCTCATCCTATCCTTCTGCCAACATTCTGACTTGTGTTCCTTCATATTCTTTACTTAGCAGTTATTTACTGAGAATGTATAAAGATAACACTAGTTTCCAGGGGACAAGAAATACAACAGTAAACAGAACAGGCATAATTCTGGAAGGAGGCAGATATTAAGCAAACATACAAATAAATACATTACATACTAGGTAAGGAGGTAAGAGAGTAGTGGATGCCATCATCTGTTTTATAAAGGATGGACAGGAAAGGCCTCTCTCATAAGGTGATGTGTGAACAGAGATCTGAAGGAAACCCGAACAGGCAAGGTATTTGGGAGTGGAATGGTCTAAGCAGGGAAGGACCTGAGTTAGGGAGTGTGCTTGCCATTTCTGAGGCCTCACACCTATGTGTGCATATGTGTGTCTAGGAGAAAGGGATGTAAAACTTCTGAGCAGGTTAAAACTATGGATTTTCACTGAGCACACTATTTCTGAGCTCCACGCATGTTGTTGCATGTACTAATATTCTGCACCTTTAACTTGCTGAGAAGTATCCCAGCAACTTGTCTATCAATTACAACTTAACAAATATTTGGGTTTCCTGTTTGGAGCTTTTATGAATGAAGCTGCTGCGAACAACCATGCACAAGTCTTCGTGTGGACTGTTTTCCCTTGTCTGGGGCGAATCCCCAGGAGTAATGTTGCTGGGTCATATGGTGAGTGTATATTTAACTTCATAAGATATTTCCAGAATGTTTTCAGAACTGTGAGAATTCAAACATCAGGTGATGTAAAGTTGAAAGCCATCAGCTTAGAGTTGATATTTAAAACGGGGGTCCAGGGTACACATTGCAACGCTCATGCCCCTTACCATCCTGTGGTCAGCTTGAGCTAAAAAAGTAGTCTCCCCAACATCTCTGATCTGAAAGAATTTGGGTTCCTATCCCTAGTGGTGCCCACAAGGTTCATTACAACTCTTGTTTGGATCTGCCAGCTTTCTAAGGACCAAAAAACTGGATTTTATGAATCAAGAGTCCCAGATTCAGCCCAGAAGTCACTCCAGTTTCAAAATCTCAGTTCTCAAATTTGAGAAGATGGCAACACAGTAATTAGCCCAAATCACAGGGTTGTGCAACTGATTACAGTAGAATGGTAAGTTCAGTGGTGGCTACAATTCCTTTACTTTGGGGTGTGGATTCTGTCTACCACTTTTGCAAGGAGAGAACAATGTTGAAGGAAAGAGTCTAGATTCAAACCTTGAAGCCAGTTCTTTGTGAAGCACTTGAAGCTGCTGTGGCCATATCATCAGTGGGAGCATTTGCCTCGGTGGAAATTTCTATTGTGGCTGTAGTACATGGATAGTTAATTCAGATGGATGAAGCTGGCAGGAAATGGTATTTGGCTGGACATATTCACACAGGAGAATTAAAGAACAGACTAGTAAGGCACTGTTAAACCATGAAAGCCTGAATAACCATTCACGTGATGCACGCCAGCCCAAACACACCCAGTTCACAACAGAGACACGTCATTTTTCAACCTGCAACAATCTACGAGAAATTGATTTCAGTAGTTGCTGCCCTGTGACATCTCAGAAATCAGATTCTCGTACATAATTAGGTCCCAGGGCAATCATCTGAGTCACATTCTATTCTAACAATGGGGAGGGGGTATGATAGTCCAGAAAAAGAAAAAGCCAATTCAATCTTAACAATGAAAGTAATTTGAAAGAAAAGAAAAAAGTCTCATTTCAAGGCACATTCCTATCACATCTGCAAAGTTCCTAGCACTATATGCCTGCCATGTGGTAAAAGTGCTTAATCAATGGCACTTAATATTATTTTATTATTGTTAATGTTTCCAGCAGGAATTCACCCCTCACTGAGTCTATTAATTTATCCTGTTGGTCAAGATATGCACAAAGATTTAGTAAAATTTAACATATGGACTTGCTTCATTGTGAATAATTGTTTCCTATATTAAAAACTGCAAGTACATTGATTTTCACTTGTACTTTTTACAGTAATGTCATATATAGGGTATAAATGGCCTTCAACAACAGTATGTTATATTTATAATAGGTATAATGCAAAATACATAAAAGTAAAATTATACATTAATGGTAACAAATAATATTCTTTTCCAAAAATCATGATTCATCAGGGTATGCTAATGTTAGCTCGAACAATTCCAAGTGCAATGCACAAGTCCAAGGCTAGTCAGGTGGCTGTCCTCCAAGTGGTGACTCAGGGGCAAGCCTTTCCCAACTTGTGACGCCACCATTTTCCCACAGGACCTCCAAGATCACAGTGGAGAGGGAGAGTGGGAGACTCCTCTGGGCCAGGCCTGGAACATACACACTTCACATCCATCCCGAACCCTGGCCACCCACACAACACCAACCTGGCTGAAAGGAGGTGTGTGTGCCCAGGAGGGAAACGAAACACGATTAGGAGTCATGTAATATTTCCTCTGCCACAGATATTCTCTACATATACAACTGACATTTGCCTTGGACTTCACTCATGTTTACCTGCAACTTTTAAATGATGCCTTATTTACTCATGACTAGAAAAAGCTGATGAGTGGCCATTGTTATTACCATCTTACAGATAAAGAAACAGAGGCTTATAGAAGTCATTTAGTGTTAGTCAGTAGTGGTTGCCTGGGGCTAGACTACTGTTCATGGGGTTCTCATCACCAACTTAGACAGCAAGTTAAAAAGCAGAGACATTACTTTGTCAACAAAGGTCCGTCTAGTCAAGGCTATCGTTTTTCCAGTAGTCATGTATGGATGTAAGAGTTGGACCATAAAGAAAACGGAGCACCAAAGAATTGATGCCTTTGAACTGTGGTGTTGGAGAAGACTCTTGAAAGTTCCTTGGACTGCAAGGAGATCCAACCAGTCCATCCTAAAGCAAATAAGTCCTGAATATTTATTGGAAAGGCTGGTGCTGAAGCTGAAACTCCAATATTTTGACCACCTGATGCGAAGACCTGAGTCATTGGAAAAGACCCAGATGCTGGGAAAGATTGAAGGCAGAAGGAGAAGGGGACAACAGAGGATGAGATAGTTGGATGGCATCACCAACCTGATGGACATGAGTCTGAGCAAGCTCTGGAAGTTGGTGATGGACAGGGAAGCCTGGTGTGCTGTAGTCCATGGGGTCACAAAGAGTTGAACATGGCTGAGCAATTGAACTGAACTGAACTGATAGGTCTGTCACAGCTTTTCTTCCAAGGAGCAAGTATCTTTTAATTTTCATGGATGCAGTCATCCACAGTGATTTTGGAGCCCAAGAAAATAAAGTCTCTCAGTGTTTCCATTGTTTCCCCATCTACTTGCCATGAAGTGATGAGACCAGATGCAATGATCTTAGTTTTTTGAATGTTGTGTTTTGATTTATAAAAGAAGTAGCTTTTTGTAGTACAAAACGAAGCAGGTCAAAGGCTAACAGAGTTTTGCCAAGAGAACGTACTGGTCATGGCAAACACCTTCTTCCAACAACACAAGAGATGACTCTACACATGGACACCACCAGATGGTCAATACCGAAATCAGACTGATTATGTTCTTTGCAGCCAAAGATGGAGAAGCTCTATACAGTCAGCAAAACCAAGACCAGGAGCTGACTGTGACTCAGATCATGAACTCCTTATTGCCAAATTCAGACTTAAATTAAAGAAAGTAGGGAAAACCACCAAACCATTCAGGTATGACCTAAATCAAATCCCTTACCACTATACAGTAGAAGTGACAAATAGATTCAAGGGAATAGATCTGATAGAGGGCCTGAAGAACTGTGGATGGAGGTTTGTGACATTGTATAGGAGGCAGTGATCAAGACCATTCCAAAGAAAAAGAAACACAAAAAGGCAAAATGCTTCTCTGAGGAGGCCTTACAAATAGCTGAGAAAAGAAGAGAAGTGAAAGGCAAAGGAGAGGAGGAAAGATATACCCATTTGAATGCAGAGTTCCAAAGAATAGCAAGGAGAGATAAGAAAGCCTTCCTCAATGATCAGTGCAAAGAAATAGAGGAAAACAATAGAATGGGAAAGACTAGAGATCTCTTTAAGAAACTTAGAGATACCAAAGAACATTTCATGCAAAGATGAGCACAATCAAGGACAGAAATGGTATGGACTGAACAGAAGCAGAAGATATTAAGAAGAGGTGACAAGAATACACAGAAGAACTGTACAAAAAAGGATCTTCACAACCCAGATAATCACGATGGTGTGATCACTCACCTAAAGCCAGACATCCTGATATGTGAAGCTGAAACTCCAATACTTTGGCCACCTGATGCGAAGAGCTGACTCCTTGGAAAAGACCCTTATGCTGGGACAGATTGAGGGCAGGAGGAGAAGGGGACGACAGAGGATGAGATGGCTGGATGGCATCACCGACTCGATGGACATGAGTTTGAGTGAACTCCGGGAGTTGGTGATGGACAGGGAGGCCTGGCATGCTGCAGTTCATGGCTTTGTAAAGAGTCAAACACCACTGAGCGACTGAACTGAACTGAATATTAGTTATTTCAGGGAGTGTTTGGAAAATAAAACAGGAATATGGCAATAAACTGGTCATAGCAAACACCCTCTTCCAACAACACAAGAGAAGACTCTACACGTGGACATCACCAGATGGTCAACACCGAAATCAGATTGATTATATTCTATGCAGCCAAAGATGGAGAAGCTCTATACAGTCAGCAAAAACAAGACCAGGAGCTGACNAAAGTCCAGTACTTTGGCCACCTCATGCGAAGAGTTGACTCATTGGAAAAGACTCTGATGCTGGGAGGGATTGGGGGCAGGAGGAGAAGGGGACGACCGAGGATGAGATGGCTGGATGGCATCACTGACTCGATGGATGTGAGTCTGGGTGAACTCCGAGAGATGGTGATGAACAGGGAGGCCTGGCGTGCTGCGATTCATGGGGTCGCAAAGAGTCGGACACGACTGAGCGACTGAACTGAACTGAACTGAACTGATGGCAATAAACCCAAAATGTGACCTCTAATTCTTATTTTGGAGATGCAGACATAAGCACAGGCATGGGTAAGTATGATTGAATTGAAAATGGATGATGTGAGAAAAGAACTTTGTGCAGAGTCAAGTTCCTAACCTTATGAAACTGAAAGTGAAAGTGAAGGTCACTCAGTCGTGTCTGATTCTTTACGACTTTACGGACTATACAGTCCACGGAATTCTCCAGGCCAGAACACTGTAGCGGGTAGACTTTCCCTCCTCCTGGGGAATCTACCCAACCCAGGGATCAAACCCAGGTCTCCCTCATTGCAGGTGGATCCTTTACCAGCTGAGGGACAAGGGAAGCCCTTATACATTGAACTAAAAGTGAATCCCACACCTGACACTGGTCGTCATGGCTACAGTGAGCAGGATGGAACTTGAAGACAGGCCTGGACACACTGCTAGGAATTCAAAGGCCAAGGTACCCAGAGCTTGCCATAGGAGTAGCTATCCTGCACACCAGCCTCTAATGACAAGATGATCTTCTCAATGTAAAAGTTCAAAGCACCACTATAGAGAATGAGGTGCACGCTGGTTGGCCAGGAGCCAGGCAGATAAACTGCCCACAGCTTCCTTCTCCATATTCTGTATCTAGCACCGATATTTCCACATTGAGGATGGAACAGATTTTCCTAGCATTTAATGTCATGCTTTCTCCTTTCAGAACAAGGAAGCATGTGTAGTACTAAATCTGGATTCCAGAGACCCTGGCATGGAGTGACCTAGTGTCCAGAAGTTTATTGCCAAGGTTCCAGTTTATGCCCACCAGGCCCAGAGCAAAGTTCCGGATGAGCCAGCAGCTTTTGGCTCCAGTGGGTTTTGGCTGCAGTAACGACCTGGTGACTGATTTACTCCACCCTTTCAGTTCTTTACTCTTCATCAAAATAATTCTGCACAAATCATTTCCATGTTTCCAAAGCAAAAGTTGGGGGGAGAAAAACCACAAGTTAAAAAATAAAAGAGCCTGCAAACAGGGAAGGATTTGCTCTCCAACAGTCATTTCAGGAAACCATCAGGTGGAATTAAGCGAGGTAACAGGCAGTTTGGTCTCGACTTCCCATCAGAAAGAAGGCTGCACACCCATGTCCACTCCCAGGCGATGCCCCGCACCAGACCATGGGCTTCCGCTGACACCAACTTCCTGTCAAGAGGGCAGTTTCCTTTTTGCTATACCAACATGATGCTTCATTACACCAAGACATAGCACGCTCCAATCTGCCAGGTGAGTGAAGAAGGAAGCTTAAAATGTATGGTAACATTTAAAACGCTGAGCATTTCCGCCTTGAGTGAGCGTGCACTTTACCAAGCTCTTCCCATGGTGAGGCTCCACAAGGCCCATTAGTTCTTCCTGGGCAGCCCCCAGCTCAGTGCAATGCTCCCAGCAGGTGCTGTAACTGTCAACTCACCCACATGTGACATTTTGGGGCTTCCCCAGTGGCTCAGATAGTAAAGAATCCACAGGAGACCCAGGTTCAATCCCTGGGTCAGGAAAATCCCCTAAAGAAGGGAATGACAACCTATTCCAGTATTCTTACCTGGAGAATTCCATGGACACAGGAGCCTGGCAGGCTGTAGTCCATGGGGTCACAAAGAGTCAGACACGACTGAGCTACTAACACTTTAGAGTGACGCTGTATCGCCAACAAGGGCGTGGGGAGCTGCCTCCACTTTTGCTGATCACCAGAAAGAATTTCAAGCCACTTGAGATAAGTAAATCTAGTTTACTCACTGGAGTCAGTAAAGATGCTAGGTTTGTCATAAGCCATCAGCGGCAAGGCTCCCTCGCCCAGAAGTAATCAAGGCAGCTTGAGGACTTCACAGTGGACGTTCCTTCTGAAATTACTGGCCCTGAACCACAGAAATGATGAAATGAAACAGCCCACCCTCAGTTCCTCCAATGATATGGGGCCTGGAAGGTCTCATGACTAAATGAGAAGTCACACTGAGCTAAGCTCCTCCTGCACTGACCCGCTGTGGTCCTTAATGTGCATTAGGGTCTCCTGGCCAGAATTTAAAAGAAGTACTTATATTTTCTACTTATTAAATGCTGCAATATTAGATCGCATTTCTAGGAAAATACTGGCTTGCCCAATATAAAATATCTACCAACCACACCAGGCTTTAGTATGGGGCTCACTGGCCTTTGCAGGTGGCACAATGGTAAAGAATCCGCCTGCTGATGCAAGAGACTTTAGAGACACGGGTTGGGAAGATCCCCTGGAACAGGAAATGGCAGCCCACTCCAGGATTCTTGCTTGGAAAATTCCAGGGACAGAGGAGCCTGGTGGGCTATAGTCCATGGGGTTGCAAAGAGTCGGACGCGACTGGGCAACTGGGCACTAAGATCACAAGCACAAATGTGATCATTAAAATGAATACCATCTTGGCTATAACAAATGCGTCAACTAAAAGCAACCCAATCCTGATGTTCAATAATATCACCTCAGATGTGAACAATACTTGACACTTTGCAAACTGTTTCTATATTAGAAATATAGCTTGGTCAGGTAGGTGGGGCTGCAATCACCTCCATTTTGCAGTGGAACAACTTGCAGTGAGGAGAGACATAGACAGGCCTCAAAGCCAGTGAGAAATTCTAACTTTGGCCACATGTTGCTGTATAATGGCCATCGGCTGTCCTCAGCCATGGCGGAAACGGGGCAACAAGAGATTGCTTTTAATACCAAAGAAAGTCAATGTGATGGCCACTTGGGGAAATATGAAGTTGGGAAAGACAAAAAGATGCTTCCAAATTTTAAAGGGAAAAAAAAAAAAATCCAATCTTGATGAACCTTCAAGACTCCATCATCAATAAAAGCAACACCTGGGGATCCCCCGGACCTGTGTCAGGCCTGGGCCTGTGTCTGGTCTCATCTCAGGCCGTGCAGACATCTGGGCCCGGCTGTGGGTTCTATGTTTACGGGAGGCGGGTGCGGACATGACCACCTAGGCCCCGGGGCGGGTTAAGCAGCCTGATTGAACGTCGCTGCTAATTAAGGGCCCCCGTCATCTGGCAGGACCGCCGGGGTACCTTCTGCACTTGTTCATGACCACAGCACCTCACTCAGAAATTAACTCTTGATGAGTGCAGACAGGGGCCCAGCTGGTCCTCCGAGTCCTGCCAAGCAGATAAATGAAATGTAATCAGGATGCTGCTGACTGCCAAGAGAAGAGGGGCTCTCCGTGACCTCTCGGTGAAACCCAGAGTCTACTTTCAGCGTGACTTAATTCTCTGCACTAGAGACGCTTAATGCAGCCAGGAATGGTGTGAATAGGCCCGCGGCCACAGGGAGGGCACTGGGAAGTCCATCCTCGAATGTCCACTTTATTAAGTATAAGCTAAAAGAATAAAGAGGCAGGGCAGGAGAACCTAATTTTCAATTGGCAGATACTTTCTCTAGGAGAGAGGTGCTATTTTCTTCATGACTTCACAGGTCTGGGGACAATGGTGGCTTGTTACAGTTTGCAAATTGTAGAATCATTTCACTCAGGTTTAAAATATCGAACACTCATTTTTCTACCACTTGTGGAGGAACGCTTGCCCCTAAGTTCTGTTTTAAAAGAGGAAGATAGTGGTTATTACTACCTGGGCCTTCCAGACACAGAAACTAGATAGAGAGATACATTCTGGCTCACACAGCAAAGCTGCAGCTCAGGGCGGGAGACAAGAATCCAGGAGTCTCGCACCTCGGTTTTGGACACTCTGGTCTGAGCATGCGCCACCACTTTATTTCAGAAAGTCAGAGTGTAGCAGGTGATGATGGGGAGGGCATGGGGCCAAGAGACTGGACAGCGAGCAGGGTCGCAGCCTCGCTGCACTGGCCCCTGGAGAACGACTCCATGGGTGGCCCCTGCATGTGACACACTCCTTGAGAAGGGACGAGAAAGGCAGGCTGCAGACCACGGCTCCAGACCACAAGGAAGACGCGGCTCTCTACGACTTCCAAAAGGCGCAGAGGAGGCCTCCAAAGAAAAGGATGAAATGATGGCAAGAGTCATCTTTCTCTAACACATCCGAAAAGTGGCGACTGGGCTGGAAGCAAAGGGAAAGATGAAGAAATGGGCAGGAAAGGCATTTGATGCCCTGATAAAACATTTTTAAAAACACAGGACTGGAAAAGGTCAGTTTTCATTCCAATTCCAAAGAAAGGCAATGCAAAAGAATGCTCCAACTACCGCACAATTGCAGTCATCTCACATGCTAGTAAAGTAATGCTCAAAATCCTCCAAGCCAGGCTTCAGCAATACGTGAACCGTGAACTCCCTGATGTTCAAGCTGGCTTTAGAAAAGGCAGAGGAACCAGAGATTAAATTGCCAACATCCGCTGGATCATCGAAAAAGCAAGAGAGTTCCAGAAAAACATCTACTTCTGCTTTATTGACTATGCCAAAGCCTTTGACTGTGTGGATCACAATAAACTGTGGAAAATTCTGAAAGAGATGGGAATACCACACCACCTAACCTGCCTCTTGAGAAATCTGCATGCACGTCAGGAAGCAACAGTTAGAACTGGACATGGAACAACAGACTGGTTCCAAATAGGAAAAGGAGTGCGTCAAGGCTGTATATTGTCACCCTGCTTATTTAACTTATATGCAGAGTACATCATGAGAAACGCTGGACTGGAAGAAACACAAGCTGGAATCAAGATTGCCGGGAGAAATATCAATAACCTCAGATATGCAGATGAC
>SJYT01062678.1:7096-75010 GCA_006410635.1 Cephalophus harveyi | reverse complement strand
GAGAGATGGTGATGAACAGGGAGGCCTGGCGTGCTGCGATTCATGGGGTCGCAAAGAGTCGGACACGACTGAGCGACTGAACTGAACTGAACTGAACTGAAAAAGGTGTTGGGGAGATTAACTTCCAAAGGACTAAAGGTGGAGGTGGGGTCAGGTGGGAGGCGTCAGGAAAGGTACTCAATTGCCTGAGTGAGTGTCGTGGTTTCCTACTGGCGCATAGCAAAGTAACCCCAAACTGAGCAGCTTAAGGGCTTCTCAGGAGGCACTAGTGGTAAAGAACCAGTCTGCCAACACAGGAGATAAGAGATGTCGGTTCGATCCCTGGGTCGGGAAGATACCCTGGAGAAAGGCATGGCAACCCACTTCAGTATTCTTGTCATGGACAGAGGGGCCTGGTGGACTATAATTCATGGGGTTGCAGAGTCGGTCGGACACAATGGAAGTGACTAGCACACACGAGCAGCTTAAGACTACACACAGCAATCGTCTCCTAGTTTCTGGGAGTCAAGAGTCTGGGAGTGGCTCAGTTGACTACTTTGAGGTGTCAGCTAGGGAATGGTCATCGCAAGGCTTGACCAAGGAGGGTTCCCTTCCAAGCTCACTTCCATGGGCGCCCCAAGGTCTCAGCTTCCCATGAAAGTGAACAATCTTTTTCTGCCATGTGGGCCTCACCATTGGACTAGTCACTGCCCATCAGCTTGCTTCTCCCTTAGTGAAAACTCCAAAAGACAGAGAGGGTGAGAAAAAGCTAGCAGGACAGAAGTCACGGTCTTTTTTGTAACCTAACCTCAGAAGTGACGTTCCATTACTTTGTCATATTCGATTTGTTAAATGCGAGCCATGAAGTCCAGCCCACACTTAAGTAGTGGGGCTTACAGAAGAGCATGAAGACCTGAAGGTAGATCACTGGGATCATCCCAAAGGCAGCTTACCAAAGAGATTCCTTACTCCTTGGATAAACCTAGAGATGCACTCTTTCACTGTAAGCCTCTACAGTTCAGTCACTCTGCTGTGTCCAACTCTTTTTGACCCCATGGACTGCAGCACTCTACAGACTATATGATTAGGCTATGCCAGGAGAAATATCAACAACCTCAGATATGCAGATGACACCACACTTATGGTAGAAAGTGAAGAACTAAAGAACCTCTTGATGAAAGTCAAAGAGGAAAGTGAAAACATTGGCTTAAAACTCAACATTCAGAAAACTAAGATTATGGCATCTGGTCCCATCACTTCATGGCAAATAGATGGGCAAACAATGGAAACAGTGACAGATTTTATTTTGGGGGGCTCCAAAATTCGAGCCATGAAGTCCAGCCCACACTTAAGTAGTGGGGCTTACAGAAGAGCATGAAGACCTGAAGGTAGATCACTGGGATCATCCCAAAGGCAGCTTACCAAAGAGATTCCTTACTCCTTGGATAAACCTAGAGATGCACTCTTTCACTGTAAGCCTCTACAGTTCAGTCACTCTGCTGTGTCCAACTCTTTTTGACCCCATGGACTGCAGCACTCTACAGACTATATGATTAGGCTATGCCAGGAGAAATATCAACAACCTCAGATATGCAGATGACACCACACTTATGGTAGAAAGTGAAGAACTAAAGAACCTCTTGATGAAAGTCAAAGAGGAAAGTGAAAACATTGGCTTAAAACTCAACATTCAGAAAACTAAGATTATGGCATCTGGTCCCATCACTTCATGGCAAATAGATGGGCAAACAATGGAAACAGTGACAGATTTTATTTTGGGGGGCTCCAAAATGACTGCAGATGGTGACTGCAGCCATGAAATTAAAAGACTCTTGCTATTTAGAAGAAAAGCTATGATCAACCTAGATAGCATATTAAAAAGCAGAGACATTACTTTGCCAACAAAGGTCCGTCTAGTCAAAGCTATGGTTTTTCCAGTAGTCATGTATGGATGTGAGAGTTGGACTATAAAGAAAGCTGAGCACTGAAGAACTGATGCTTTTGAACTGTGGTGTTGGAGAAGACTCTTGAGAGTCCCTTGGACTGCAAGGAGATCCAACCAGTCCATCCTAAAGGAAATCAGTCCTGAATATTCACTGGAAGGACTGATGCTGAAGCTGAAACTCCAAGACCTTGCCCCCCTGATGCAAAGAACTGACTCCTTGGAAAAGACCCTGATGCTGGGACAGATTGAGGGCAGGAGGAGAAGGGGACGACAGGATGAGATGGCTGGATGGCATCACCGACTTAATGAACATGGGTTTGGGTGGACTCCAGGAGCTGGTGATGGACAGGGAGGCCTGGTGTGCTGCAGTCCATGGGGTCACAAAGAGTCGGACACAACTGAGCAACTGAACTGAACTAATTAGCATTATCATCTTCACATTCATCATTTATTCTCACACCGCAAGAACATCTTCAGTGAAGGTATGGAGTTTTAAATTTAAGGAAAATGGGATATACATACCAGACTGATTTTGCTGTTTAAACACAGCTTTCCAAAACTGGCTGTCCAGAGTGCTGTCAGAGGCTCTTCCTTTCGTGTGATCTACCCACGGACTACAGTGCCCACTGAGGGCTCAGCTCTGCACCCTTCCAGAAGAAGAGTCTGTACAAGAGATACACCCTCACAATAACAACCATTAACTTTTGCTGAGAGCACATGATGGCCAAGTACTGAGTCAAGACTTTACATCCATCATCACCATTCATCCTTACAATGACCTCTATAGATGAGAAAGTCAGATGATGAGCAGGAGAATTGCCCATTGTTAGGAATCCATCAATTCGTGTAATTAGTGCTGAGTAGGTCCTGGGCAATTAATTACCTATTGCATTAAGGTAGACAGACGAGAAGAAACTGAATGACTATATTATGTGCATATCACATGACCATATACTTTTAAAAATCTGAAAAACTATTAGAATAAAATTAAACTTAGTAAGTGAAGTGAAAGTCGCTCAGTCGTGTCTGAGTCTTTGCGACCCCATGGGCTGGGGCCTGCCAGGCTGCTCTGTCCACGGGACTCTCCAGGTCAGAAAACTGGAGTGGGTTGCCATTCCTTCTCCAGGGGATCTTCCCGACCCAGGGATCAAACCCGGTCTCCCGCATCGCAGGTGGATTCTTTACTATCTGAGCACCAAGGAAGCCCAAACTTAGTCAAGTATTATGGCACCCCGCTCCAGTACTCTTGCCTGGAAAATCCCATGGATGGTGGAGCCTGGTGGGCTGTAGTCCATGGGGTTGCTAAGAGTCGGGACACGACTAAGCGACTTCCCTTTCACTTTTCACTTTTATGCCTTGGAGAAGGAAATGGCAACCCACTCCAGTGTTCTTGCCTGGAGAATCCCAGGGAAGGAGGAGCCTGGTGGGCTGCCGTCTGTGGGGTCGCACAGAGTCGGACACGACTGAAGCGACTTAGCAGCAGCAGCATATGAAATTAGAATACAGAGAAACTAAGTGTTCCTGTATGACTATGTACTAGCAGTAACTAAAAAAAAAAAACAGATTTTATGATAACCCATTGTAGAAAATATAGGAAATGTAAGAAAGTAAGACTAAGACATGAAGTCACTTGTGATTCTACCACCAAAAGGCATTTTGGAACATACCTTTTAGCCTTTTTTCTATATTGTATGAGAGTGTGAATATATCATATCTTTTAAAAATTGTTGTACTATAGTGGCTGAATATACCACTTTTTCCATTTAATACAACATCGGGAGTGTTTTTCCTATATTAATGATTTTCCCCCCAAAATTCAGTTTTAAATGGCTACCATCATATTATTCTAATTTTTAAAAACGATTTCCTTTTATTCCTTTAATGGGTCAAAACCGCCAGAACTACAGTCCTCTGTTTCTCATTTCCTGCCTTTTAAAAAATTATTTGAATATCCATTTTTAATTTTTCTACTGACTTTTCAGCTATATTCTTTTACTTTTTGAAGTGGCTGCCCCAAGGATTATAATATATGCTATAATTTTTCATAGTCCACTTACAGTCAATATTGTACCATTTTCTGTAAAATATAGAAAACTTGTAACAATAGGTCCATATCTACTTTTATGGTTGTTATATGTACCATATCTACAAATGTTATAAGCCCCACAACATACTTATAATTTTTGCTTTAAATAGTTAAATGGTTAATAAAAAAATTGAGGCAGAGAAGCACAAACAAAAAGCCAGTATTTCGTATTTACCTCAATATTCACGATATCCAATGCTGTTAATTTTTCTGGAAGGATCTGAGTTTCTACCTGGTGTTATGTTCCTTTGTACATCGGGAAGTACAACTCTGTTGGTGATAAACTGTCATCATTTTCTTTACATGAAAAGTCCTTATTTTCCCTTCATTCTTCTTTAAAAATTTTGTATTGTGGTAAAATACATATGACAAAGAATTTACCACTTAATCCATTTTTAAAGGTATAATTCAGTGGCATTAAGTACATTCTTGTACAACAATCAGTACCTCCCACCTCTGCACACTGTCATCATCCCAGTCTCTTCATTCTGGAAGAATCCTTTTACTGGATATAACAGTTTTCTTTCAGAGCTTGAAAGGTGCTCTTCCGGCTTGCATGTCTTCTGAAGTCAGCCACTGATTGGCCTGGGGTTCCCCTGTGTTGCTTCCCTCTTGCTGCTTTCAAGCTTTGTGCTTTACCTTTGGTTTTCAAGAGGTTCAAAGAGTCAGCATGGGCTTTTTCTATTTACCTGATGTCCCTTCACCACCCTGTATATGTAAACTCCTATTCTGCGTAGAATTTTGAGAAAGTTTCGCTTTCATTACTTCTAAGATTGTTTCCTGTTCCATCTTCACTCTCCTCTGTCATTTCCTTTTGTCAGTGAAGTCCACCCAGTATATTTCGAACTTCAGATGCTATACTGTCAGTTCTACCACTTCTTTTTGTTTGGTCATTTCTGTGTCACTAATGGGATACCTTACCTGCTCCTTCACTGTGAGCACCTACTGTTTTACGTCATTTAGCACAGTCATTCGTCTTGGGGTTGGACTCAGTGGACTTTCCTTTCTTCTGAGAGAGTGGTCAACTTTCTTGGTCTGTCAGTTGTTGAGGATTTTATCTTCATGTCCTAGACATGATGAATGTTAAATTGTATAGATTCGGGATTTTGTTACCTTTCTTTGATGAGTACTGTTTGTTTTGATTGGCAATGATTGAATTAATGTTTACATAAGAAATAATGGCATTGTGCTGATGTAGGAGAAAATCTTTATTGGTAAGAGATGCGTGTCAAAGTCTTTAGAGATGGCGTGTAAAGATGTTTTAAGGACTTTCAAATGTTCTGTACAAACCAAGAAATAAAGAGGGCTTCCCTAGTGGCTCAGTGGTAAAGAATCTGCCTGTCAATCCGGGAGACAAGGGTTTGATCCCTGGTCCAGGAAGATCCCACATGCTGTGCAGCAACTAAGCCGGCGAACCACAGTTATTGAGCCTGTGCTCTAGAACCCAGGAGGGCACCTCCTGAGCCCATGCCCACTTGGGTGCAAGCTCCACAACAAGAGAAGCCTGGGAACTGCAATAAAGAGCAGCCCTGCTCTACACAGCTAGAAAGAAGCCCACTCGGGCAGCAATGAAGACCCAAGATTTAGTAAATAGATAAATATCTTTTGAAAAAGAAACACAATAAATGGGAAAAAAGGACGAAACAGAAACTAGGTGTTGGGTATACCGGTAACATTGTATTGTGCTCCTCAGCTTTCCAGTGTATGTAAATTTGTTCATAATGAAAATCTGCAGGAAAAATTCTAGCTCACTCTTTCACATGGTGTGACTTTAAACCTGAGATTAAATTCAGACGAAAGTGATTTTTGCGGTCATCTTGTAACGATATCTAGGTGACAAGCCACTGGCACTGTCTACTCTGAAAGTGACTTAGAAAATACTAATCAGTAGGTAATTCTTGTCCCTCAATATTCTCAAAAATCTGTTGACCCAAGACATTGGGAAAATAAAACGCGGTACATCTGAGAATAAGGCTGACTAGGATCACTGGATGAAAGTGAGGTTTCAATGCTATTAATTCACTTACTCATGAATTGGCCTGTAATATGTCAGGTGTTGGGTTAAGCACTAAGGGTAAATTCCAGCCCTCAAGCAACTACAGTGTCAGCAGAGAGAGAAGAAAAGAGGCCACGACAAGTAGTGGAATAAATAGGATGATCAGCCATGAAATTAAATGACACTTCCTCCCTGGAAGAAAAGTTATGACAAACCTAGACAGCATATTAAAAACCAGAGACATTACTTTGCCAACAAAGGTCCATTGAATCACCGCCATGGTTTTTCTAGTAGTCATGTACAGATGTGAGAGTTAGACCATAATGAAGGCTGAGTGCAGAAGAACTGATGCTTTTGAACTGTGGTGCTGAAGAAGACTCTCGAGAGTCCCTTGGACTGCAAGGAGATCAAGCCAGTCATGCCTAAAGGACATCAACCCTGAATATTCATTGGAAGGACTGACGCTAAAGCTGAAACTCCAATATTTTAGCTACCTGATTTGAAGTGCCGACTTGCTGGAAAAGATCCTGATGCTGGGAAAGACTAAGGGCAAGAGAAGGGGACAACAGAGGATGAGATGGTTGGATGGCATCGATGACTCAGTGGCCATGAGTCTGAGCAAAGTCCAAGAGTTGATGATGGACAGGGAAGCCTGGCGTGCTACAGTCCATGGCGTTGCAAAGAGTTGGACACGACTAAGTGACTGAACTGAACTGAACTGTACTAGAAAGCTGAGTCCACAGGACGCCCTCCCCGTGAGCAGTTAAGTGATTTGGCAGTTGAGTAGATGCTGCTCTGTATGAGGTTGGAAATGGGGAAGATTAGATAAAAACCTATGAGTGATTGGGATGCTAGGAGATATGGAACGCTACCAGAGCAGCTGACCCCAGACATCCTTCAACAGGAGGACAGGTGGGGCCTCTGCTTCTGGGGCGCACCCACGGGAGGCGTGATGGTTCTACTCTCGGGCAGTCCGCATTCCCACTTTGCCTCTAACTGAAATAAGTGCGCCTCCTGTTATATTACACACCAAACACGGCTAAGGGAAAATGATCTAGAGCTTACTTCTCTGACAGCATTCCAGAAAGGTAGATTGATGATGGGTAGCTTTAAATGTCAAATCCAGAAGATAACAGAAGAACTCCAGTAGTAAAACTTGTGCCTGTGTGTATCGCTGACCACAATTATTTGTAAGCGGTAACATACAAAATGTGTTATCTCTAAAAGCCAATAACCTAAAAACGTCTTATCTTTAAGAAGTCAAATAGATACTTCAACCGTTTATAGCTTCACTAACTGAAAGATAGGGAAGCCTGGCGTGCTGCAGTTGCAATGAGTCAGACACGACTGAGCAACTGAACAACAAAGTTAACTGGAGAGCAAAACTAGACGGAGAAAGAGGAAAGGGGGGAAAAAGAAGCAGCAGCACTGTGATAGGCTCCGATCTACAAGAAAATCCAGCTGACGCCCCTCCCAGGATACAGTGCAGTTCCAGGCCCACACATTAGTTAAACAGCCAGAGTTTAGTAAAAGTAATAATAATAATAATAAATCTCCATCACCCATGCTCTTCCTGGTCCCCATCAGTACTTGAGATAACTGTGATGCTCACCTAGGTTTCAGTTCTGATTATCTAATATTAGATAACAAACCACCCCAACAGATAAGGGCTTAAACAACCCCATCAAGCAATTTGCTCACAGATCTGTGATCTGGGAAGACGTGAGCAGTAGTGTCATCTGGGGAGGCCACAGGGGACGTACAGAAGGAACCTGCAAGATGCCGCACGCACACGACTGGCTGGTTGGTGCTCGCTGAGAATTCAGCTGAAGTTGAACCAGGAACTTGACTCTCCAGAGAGTGATACGGGCTTTCTCACAGCATGATGACTGGGTTCAAGAGCAAGTGTTCTGAGAGACAAGAAGTGGAAGTCACCAATCTTCTGAAGCCTGGGCCCAGAAATCAGTACTGTGTCTCTTGTACCAGATTCTATTGGCCCAAGCAGTCAGAGCCCACCCACACCGGAGGAGAGGTACAAACCCCACCGAGCCAAAGGAGGATCTGTCCTAGCCGCAGTCTCTTATTTTAGGCTGCTGAGGAACTGAAAAGGTATATTTACCACAAACCAGAGCATACACATACACATCAACAGTCACGAAGTGTGGCATTTGTTACCTAGAGTTTGGTAACAAATCATGGACTCTCCTCACCAAGTCAAAGAAGGCTTTGGAAATGAGTGTACCTTGTCTTCCAGCATAAGAGCAAAACTGACAAAAGTCTCCTTAACTAAGCCCAATGATATTCATTCATTCATTTATAGAAATGACTGCATGTTATCTTAGGAGCTGCAGGGAAGACAGAGTTAACGAAATATGGTCATTAAGTTCAAATTCCCAATCTAGCGGGGAGCTAAGGACACACACAACTAACTCTGGCTTCCCTGGTGGCTCACAGTAAAGAGTCTGTCTGCAGTTCAGGAACTGCAGGAGACCTGGGTTTGATCCCTGGGTTAGGAACATTCCCTGGAGGAGGGCATGGCACCCCACTCCAGTATTCTTGCCTGGAGAATCCCATGGACAGAGGAGCCCGGCGAGTTTCAGTCTGTGGGGTCACAAAGAGTCGGACATGACTACAGTGATTTAGCACGTACACACACACAATTCCCTCTGATGGGATGGAATTCGTGGATGCCAAGAGTAAGCAAAGCCCAAGGACCCAAGCAGAGAAGGTAGAGAGCGCGACCATCCCCTACATGCACCCAGCAGGAGTCTGCTCATGCCTCATCTCTCCCCGTCATCTCTTCAAGGGCTGAGGGGCAGGAAAGGCCGAGCACCGGGACTTGGAAGCCACAGTGTGGACTGGCCACTCACCAGATGGCTAGAGAGGGATGACTACACATCCCGGAGTCTTGGTTTCTCAACCTGTAAAACCAGAGGGCTGAGGAAGACTTTGCGGAGGTCCCTTCTTTCTCTGATTTTTTTTACTGGTCTAGAAATGGCTGGGGTGCCGAGAGCATTGGACAGATCCTTCCACCCTTTTATTATGGTCACTCTCCAGAGTAAGTAGGTACCTGCAAGACATACAAGCCAGCCTCATCCACACAGGGGCAGATGTCCCTCGACAAAGGACAAGGGGCCTGTATAGTCAGGACAAAGTGAAAACTCAGTCTTATACAATCAAGTGGACCTAAAATCTATTTATTAGATGTTTCTTCCCTCTAACCTTTTTAGACTCTGCTCATAATGTATTTCATACAGAGGGAAGAAAAGATCTACCTTCTATGGTATTATTTACAATTTTTATAACATATAGTGTGCTAACAACATTTTACACTTAAATATCCCTTATTTTATTCATGCTATATTTTATCCTTTGACTTTTGATCAATTATTAGTTATATAATAAGACTGCATAATACTGAAATCTACAGTTACCTTATTTTAAATTTTAAAGTAAGTTTTAAAATTTTGATGTGAAGGTTCATAAGCTCCCAAATGCATGTAACTCTCATTATTTTGACTTCAATTGCTTGCTTAAATTGTTAAGAACATTATTTTCTCAACAAAAAATACTATTTTTCAAATAAGTGAGTTGAAAATGAGAAATTATATATGAGAGAGCAAACAAAAGACCAGAAAAGACGGGAAAAAAATTATTTTAAAAAGATAAAGAGAATTATTCAAGTGTTCATTTCTGACTTTTCTTTCTCTCAAAAATAAAAACAAACCAAAACAAATCATATACACAAAGAGTCTTGAATTTCCATTTTCAGGCAAAACTCAAATATATTTGCAAGTACATAAACTTGATGGGTGATTTTGCTGCAGCTAAGAATATTTCTTTACTGGATTATAAATTTAGTCAGAATTCCAGGGTACAACCTACTTTATGATACTAAGCAACGCAAACACACTGCCAAACAACTGATGTTTTAATATTCTAACTTCCATTTCTTCCACAACATAATTTCCTGTAATAATCTCTCTCGTGCTTGAGGTCCAAAGACATTCTTATTTATGATCTTCAGGTCAGTAAGCCATTAGCAGGAACACGTATTCTTCAAAGAGTGGGCTTTTAGAATGAGTCCTGAAAGCATTCTACCATCACTGCTTTGTGATAGAAAGTATTCTACCACACAGGGATAATGTAAAAAAGCAAATTTAAAAAAAAATGGTTGTAACATGATTTTTAGTTAAAAGCATTGGGAGATCGAGTAATATGCCAATTTCTTTCAAATATTGCCAACATTTGATGCCAACACAATTACAAGTTGGAAAAATGTGTAATGAATGAGGCAGCTCATAATTTCCCTTAGAATATGTATGCACAACACATTAAGTGGCATAAAAAGCAAAAGAGTCATGGCAAACGTTGAAACCTTAAATCTGCGAATCATTGCTTTAGGGCATTTGAGTCAAACTCCATCATCTGGAAGTGGCTAACAATACGAATATTAGGTCATGAGCTGTTTTAGAAACACCTGCAAACCTTTACCTAATGAGGTGAATAAACAACAGCTTCATGTTTCTCATCAAATAAGAAAACTTAACAGGTTTAATAATATAATAATATATTAAAGTTAATAATAAGCCCAAGTTGAGACCCTGAATAAATGAAAATACTCACATGGAGAGGGTTTCCTCTTCCAGATTTTGCTGTTCAGCTCTGCCAGCTCCCTCACCTAAAGCCACCTGGTAGAAAAATGTGCCCCCTATTCTAGGTTGGCGTGAGTTTTTCCAGAGTATGGCTTATTTTGATAATCTTAGGAGGCTCAGAAAGAATAAAGTTTTCTTTGATGTCCCCCTTCCCCATCCGCCCCACCCCCCAGCACACCTCACACCCACAACCTAGGTCAGGAAAAAGATGCCACTGATAGCTCACTCAAAATCCCAAATTCCATCCCATTGAAAGTACCAGCTCAGGCAAAGGTAGGAACACGAATGGATGACTTACAGGCTCCCCTCTACTCTAAAATCAATCGTTTGAAAGGGGAAGGGGTAGTCGCTCAGTTGTGTCTGACGCTGTGACCCCATGGACTGTACCTCGCTAGGCTACTCTGTCCATGGAACTCTCCAGGCAAGAATACTGGAGTGGGTAGCCATTCCCTTCTCCAGGGGATCTTCCCAACCCAGGGATCGAACCCAGGTCTCCTGCATTGCAGGCAGATTCTTTACCATCTGAGCCACCAGGGAAGCCCACATGTATGCTAACACTTTCTCCCCAGAAGGGTTATACTTTCATTTTCTTCCAACTAGGGTTGCCAGGTTTTCCAAATAAAAATACAGAATGTCCATGCTCACTTCGGCAGGATATATACTAAAAACACAGAATGTCTAGTTAAATGTGAATTTCAGCTAAACGAAAGGTTATTAGTAAAGTGTGTTCCAAATTGAAACTACTCAATCCATGGGTGATCATGCATAGGATGTCTCTATTAGTTGTCTATTCAATTCAGGACACTTGTGTAGGGTTTCAAGTTTTGGGCAAATTGTTTTTCCTTAACTCAGGGAGCTCAAATATGTGATGGTCAAGACTATCAGAATTCAGCTGCTGTGCGAAACTCTGGCTCCAGTGCTCACGGCTGGTACCCCAGGTCACATAACCACTCGTAGCCTGTTTCCACATCTGTAAAAAGGAGTGAATAACACTGCCTCTGTCACTGACTTGCTGTGAGAGATCACTGAAGAAACTGTGTCAAGTACTCAGCACAGTATTTAGGAAGCATTTGATAACCTCCATGTTAATGTTTTCATTACTACTGTGGTAGGCACTGTTATTTTGCTACTTTGCATGAAGTTTTGAATTGTTCAATACCACCCCAAAACCACAGACGAGTCACTTAGATTACATTACCTCCTCCCATTTAGCCTGTCTAGAGATAAAGCCAAGGCTCTAGCTGGACCCAAGGATGTACAGTTTTACACGTGAGTTGATATGGCCAGCAGAAGATGTTGATAGACAGAGATAATGATCTATTTCAAATATTTATTTTGGAAATGGAGCAATTAAAGCTTCCCAGATGGCGATAGTGGAAAGGAATCTGCCCGCCAATGCAGGAGACATAAGAGATGCTGGTTCAATCCCTAGGTCAGGAAGATCGCTTGGATGAGGGCATGGCAACCCACTCCAGTATTCTTGCCTGGAGAATCCCACGGACAGAGAAGCCTGTCAGGCTACAGCCCATGGGATCGCAGAGTCAGGCACAACTGAAGCGACTTAGCACACACACACGGAGATATGAACACACAGCGCTGATGGAAAACACAGTGTCTCGATCCACTAAATCCAAAATGCATACAAACACATTTATTTAATAAAAGAGAACCCGTTTTTCCACAGTAGAGTTCAATGTTTCAGAACCAGCCGATGCTCCACCTGACAAATTTCAGAAACAGAGATGACAGTGTCCGGGTTACAAGCACGTTTATGCCCGAGGAAGAAGGTGAGAGGCACGATTCAACTTGCTTTATCAGTAGCCACAACCACAAGTAAGGATAGCAAACTTCCTTTCCCCAGACACTATACTGGTGGGAGGGATGGCCTGGCATTCGAGCGAGGCAGCAGGACCCGAGCTGACCCCAGAGGAGGGTCAGAACACGCCTGCAGTCTCACGTATCACAAGGACGTTGCCAACCGCAGGAAGGCCCCAGCTGCCCATCATCTAAGCGCCCCCCAGGCCCCTGCTTTTTGCTTTATACCCACAGGTGTGAGAGAAATAGGTGTGAGAGAAAATGTTTCCTTTTCCATGATTAGTAACTTTTCTCAAAAAGTCAGAGGGTTACACTGATTATTCAAGCAAAGGATCAGAGAAGTCAGCTGTTGCCACGGCTCAGATCTCGCTAAGACTTCCATTAGCGAAAATTAGAGCTGGCTTTCCTCCTTCCTGGCGATCATTCAGGGCACCCTTGTTTGGCTGCTCTACGCCATGGCTGTCGTAGGAACTTTCCAGAGTGAAGAGTTAGCTTTAGATACAGATAAAGATTAGATTAAAATCAAAGAGTAAGCACTACATGAAAGGACACAGCACATACTGGATTATCTCCAAAATGAAAAGGACTACTAACTTGGAGTCCTTTGAAATAAAGGTAGAGTATAAACATCTTATTTTCCTAGCATTTGAAATTACTCTGGACTTCGTGTTTGTATCTTTGCTGAGTCTGACTTAACTGTGGTTTCTATGCCCTTCCCTATAAGAACTGAATCTTTTTTCCCAATGACCCTGCATATGCTTTAATTTGATCTTCTGGGTTTATGGTATTTTCATCTTCTAGAAGCCATTGCTTACGCCGTGGTTGTGATCAGTTCTCCAACATTTGTCTGACTGTGGCTCAAAATTAAAAAAGAATTCAAATCTCTTCATTCCCAAATGCTCACCTATTCTGCACCCACAGGGTCTTTCTCTCCTTCAACCCCCTCCACCTCCGTCCCCACCCACCTCCCTGGGGCTTCTTGTCTTTGACAGCATACAATCCCCTGAATAAAGGAGATTGGAGTTTTGTTACCAGCGAAACGAACTTTACATGGAGACGTCCAAATTGTGTGGATTTGGTATAAGCTTCTTTGAAAAAGTACTTCTCCATTATGGGGAATGTTTATGCCTCAAAAGAAGATTCTGTGTTCTATTGTGTCAGAAGCTTTCAAAGTGCAATTGTTCAATTTGCAAACTGCAATTGGTTAACCAAGCTAAACTTAATTAGTCCAACGATCCTCCGGCCCACATCAAACCCCACTGTTTGATGTATTCTGCGAGGTGTCCGAGCCGCCTCCAGCTGTCTAAGTGCCACAATGAAAAGGCAGCGAGGCTTAGGTCTGGGAACTGAAATGAGCTGTTCTAAGTGGAGCTTTTCTTCCATTTTCTGAGGCTGCACTGCTCTGACCTTCTCCAAATCAATCCTTTGCGGATTAACATGTAAAGCAGTGTCGAATTAATTTCAGAAAGGGAATATGAGATCAGCCTAGGATCATACAAAACATCTAACTCCTAAATACACTAATGCTTCCAGCCATTCAATGAGAAGCTGTCAATAAAGGGAAAAAAGTCGGACGGGGCAGGGGGGAGGAGGGCCAAAAGGATTTGAAGGTTGGAGCAATCTATCAGACGAGTTAGCACATTGCCTACTTCTGTGGCATGGCTAATGCATTCCTCTAGAAGTTAATCCTATTTCTAAAGACCCTCCCGCTAGGAGCACATAAGCAGTGATGAATGAGAACTAAAATGCATTAAAATTCTCAACAACTTCACCAAAAGGCACACTATTAGATTCTGAGTGTCTACAATAAGACGGTTCATTAAAAGTGCTGGTCTCAAAGAACCCGCTTTTGTCCCGACACACTAGGGAGAGGCGGTCCAGCGTGTCACTTGTGACACCTGCAGCCAAAATATTTTTACATTAGGTTGTCCGAGTAATCACATGAGAACCACATGAAACGGCAAGGGAAGGCCCTTTTCCACGGGCTGGCTTAAATACCGTGATTATGTGCCTACACTCAGGAAGGATGCGTGTTTCCATGGCATTAGCCACACAACGGTGTCATTAAACCCACTTTTAAAAAATCAGACATGAAAGAGCACTTATTCAATTTGCCTTGAAGAAGCCGCAGTGTTTGAACACTTCTCTTTTTCTCCCATTATATTTTGCTTGTACTCAATTAAGAGATAATTAAGCCATTTATCACGATGTAGTCCAGGCTGAGCATTTATATAGGCACTGAGTACAGCTTTTCCTACAGGACTAGAAGAAATTACATTTGGATGACCTGGTTTTTAAGTCCCTGTCAACATATATAGGAAAAGGCTGCACTACCCTCTAGAATGACTGAAACAAATCACAAAGCAAAGCCTAACACCAGAAATGCCAAGAATGAAACACTTGAGACCTGAGCAGAAGCAGCAGGTGAGGAGGTTCTGAAAGGCAACAACACAGAGGAGGGGTGCGTGAGTGCAGGCTCGGTCGCGTCCGACTCCTTGCAACCTCGTGGGCTGCGTGGCCCACCGGGCTTCTCTCTCTGTGGGACTCTCCAGGCAAGAATACTGGAGTGGGTTGCTGTTTCCTCCTCCACGGGATCTTCCCAACCCAAGGATCAAACCGTGTCTCCTGCGTTGACAGGCGGATTCTCTACCACTGAGCCACCAGGGAAGCTCCAGAGGAGACATTATAAAGCAATTACCATTTCAAAAAAAAACCAGGAGGGAAGCACACCTAGAAACGGGAGGGATTCCACGCAAAGTATTTGTTACATGAGTGAATGAATGGAGTCAAACTCTGTAGTTAGGCTCAGTTCAGCTCAGTTCAGTCGCTCAGTCGTGTCCGACTCTTTGTGACCCCATGGACAGCAGCACGCCGGGCCTTCCTGTCCATCACCAACTCCCAGAGTTTACTCAAACTCACGTCCATGGATTCGGTGATGCTATCTAACCATCTCATCCTCTGCCGTCCCCTTATCCTCCCACCTGCAATCTTTCCCAGCATCAGGGTCTTTTCAAATGAGTCAGCTCTTTGCATCAGGTGGCCAAAGTATTGGAGTCTCAGCTTCAACATCAGTCCTTCCAATGAACACTCAGGACTGATTTCTTTTAGGATGGACTGGTTGGATATCCTTGCAGTCCAAGGGACTCCCAAGAATCTTCTCCAACACCACAGTTAGAAAGCATTAATTCTTTGGTAATTAGGCTCAGGACATATTTATAGCAATACAATTGGTTCATGTTTTGCAAAAATCCTTCCGTGATGTGAACACAAGGCCCAGCAGAGGCTGGGACACCTAAGCAGACAGAAGAAAAGCAGAGATAGAGGTATGATCACATCCACTTTGTTTCAGTGCTTTGGAATCTACGTAGTAGTAGAGATGGAGATATGATCACGTCCACTTTGTTTCAGCGCTTTGGAATCTATGTACTAGCAGTGAAAGTCCCTCAGTCATGTCCAACTCCTTGCGACCCCATGGACTATACAGTCCATGGAATTCTCCAGGCCAGAATACTGGAGTGGGTGGCTGGTCCCTTCTCCAGGGGATCTTCCCAACCCAGGGATCACACCCAGGTCTCCCGAGTTGCAGGCGGATTCTTTACCAGGGGCGCCACTAGGGAAGCCCACCTACATAGCAAGTGCTGCATTTATTCTTTTGTTTACATTAAATATTATACTGAAAATTTTGAGATTAATAGTCATTTCCTCTGACCTTTCATTTTTGCATAAGCATCTATCACTTCTTTGTAATTCAATCCTACAATAAACCATTTCTCATTTCAAAGTACATTGCATCTGAACATAATAACAATCATGGTTATGATACTAATAGTACCATTTATGGAGACCTTCAAATAAGCACCTGTTTTACAAAAATTATCTCTAATCCTCACACTCCTTCAGGTAGGTGGCATCCTTGTTTTACAGATGAGACACCTGAAGCTCAGAAAGGGCAAGTTCACTGTTCAATCCTCATTTAATGGATGAAGCACAGGCTGCATAAGGCCTATCTGACCTAATAGGTTTGTTTTTTTTTTTTTAATAAATTTTTCATTTTGGAATAATTTTACATTTACATTGTTTTTTTAAGATATGGCAACCACAGTGGTTTTCTTTGTGCTGAGTTTAGTGCACCAGTCCTTATACACAGGCCCTCTCCAATCAAATTAACAACTTGTTTGGGGATATATAAAGACTTGTATGTAGATACAATATCTAGACATTACTATGAATTTTCTCTTGCAGTATTACAAAAATATGGCCAAATAGGGCAATTATCCATACCTAGAAAACATCGAGAAAATGGAAGAAAATCTAGTTGTTTATGTTTACTCATAGCAAGATAATATTTTTTTAAGTAACTTTTTTGAAAGTACCAATAAAAACAGCTCTTAATCCAGAATAAGTTTAAATGAAAACACCCAAGTAAACTTAATATATCACTTCCTAGGTCACTTGTTCTATAGATCAAGACACAGCCACACAGGTTTTCTTGAACTACGAGCCAGGATTCTTCTGCCATTTTTTTTTTTTTTAAAGGGCTGCCAAACACAATCATGACTAATAGCTTTTTAATCTGATCTAAGACTCCACTGATCGTAGTACACATGCCAATTTCAGAAGGGTTAAAATGTGTGTTTTAGAAGTGGTGAAACAGTAATCAAGTTAAGCCCAAGCCAACCAAAACTACATTTCCTATTTATTCAGATAATGATGCCAGGCAGAGAGTAAGAACTAGGCAAACATTTACTGAATCGATGGATGGTCTGGGAGGCAATATTCATCTATAAATAGGAAATTGCTTGCAGCCTGCTGACAAACTGTCTTCTTTCCCCTCAGCACCTGTCCATACCATCACCCTCTACCATCTCCTTGTCGTGAAGAAAAATCAGCTCACTGATAATGGGTACCGCTTCACTGCACATGACCATTTCCATATCAACTAGAAATACTCATTTAACTTTCTTCGAGGATTCAAGAGGACGTAGTAAATCACTTTATGTACTGTGGACTTGAAAATATGTGTAGCTGTGAACTGGGTCTATGGTAAGACTGACAAGGGTCCATTTACCAGCTTCAGATCCACAGGAGGTCTTGGTGCTCTCTCCCTACATCTGCCTGCCTCTGTTTCTGCGTGGGGCAGGGAGACAGCAGCTGAGCGAGTACACACAAACATGCTTCATGGCAAGACTTTCTACATCTCCTACTCCCAGATCGACAGAGTCAGCGTAAATTATACCCAACTGGGTTTTTGTCTTTGCATCATCTAGATAAACGCACTGGAACTACATAGACCAGGGCTGTTTAGCTATTTCTCCCTCTCGTCCAAAGAGGACGAAATTTGTTGTCTGTGTATCTAACACTATGACATCAAGAAAAATGAAAGACAGCACAGACACCATGCTTGCTGGAAAGTCAACAAGAAGGATTCAGAACAATGAATACAGTAGGTAATAAAATACCATCATTTCTCAACATGAACAACAGGGACAATGTCTGGTTGTCAAAAATTCATTGACGGGCAACTAAAACTGCAGGCTCCCTGCAGTGGAGAGAGAAATCTTCTTATGGTTTAACCAGGAGAACTGTGAGTTCTTCATGAGAGCCCACTAACGAGCCGTCAGAGGCATCTCAGCAAATGGCCCACAGACTGCTGACCCTCTGCCCTCCTCACCAAGTTTCCCTGCCAGCTATCAGATGCCACGTGGTACAGTTAAGGCCAAGTCTGATGCCACCTCGGCTATCTCATGCAGGGGGCTCCTGTGCTCAGATGCTCAATTATGTCCGACTCTTTGTGACCCCATGTACTGTTTAGCCCACCAGGCTCCTGTGTCCATGGATTTCCCAGGCAACAATACTGGAGTGGGTTGCCGTTTTCTCCTCCATAGAGAGGATCTTCCCAACCCAGGCATTGAACCCGTGTCTCTTATGTCTCCTGAATCGGTGGGTGGCTGATGGTGATGGACAGGGAGGTCTGGCGTGCTGCGATTCATGGGGTCGCAAAGAGTCAGACACGACTGAGAGACTGAACTGAACTGAACTGAACTGAAGACAATCTAAGAGGTTCCCTACCTAAAAGGACACGGGGGCTTGTGAAGCCTTGCTACCAAACACCAACAGGAACCCATCTGACGTCAGAGTGGAGATTGTTCAGCTTGTTGCAGATGGACGTGCACAGAGGAAATGCAGAGCATCCCAGAAAGAGGCAGGAGGGAGCCACTTATCCCAAGTCCGGACTAGTGCTGAATGATGCTAAGGGGGTGGTTATGAGTGGAACTGTGTTCATAGTTGGACCATCAAGAAGGCTGAGCACCAAAGAATTGATGATTTTGAACTGTGGTGTTGGAGAAGATTCTTGAGAGTCCCTTGGACTGCAAGGAGATCAAACCAGTCAACTCTAAAGGAAATCAACCCAGAATATTCACTGGAAGGACTGATGCTGAAGCTGAAGCTCCAATGCTTTGGCCACCTGATGCAAAGAACTGTCTCACTGGAAAAGACCCGATGCTGGGAAAGATAGAAGGCAGGAGGAGAAGGGGATGACAGAGGATGAGATGGTTGGATAGCATCATTGACTCAATGGACATGGGTTTGAGCAAACTCCAGGAAATAGTGAAGGGCAGGGAAGCCTAGCGTGCTGCAGCCCCTGAGTCACAAAGAGTCAGACACAAGTTAGCGACTAAACAGCAACAACAATGGTCTACTCAGCAATTTTTTTTTCTTGCTTTCTAATTACAACATATAACATAATACTATACTTTTACTATCAGCAAAACCAATTCACATTAGTAGGGCTTCTTCCATCCACTAGAGTTAAATTTTTTAAGTGGATAAGCAATTAATGGTGTCAAGTAGATTAAAATTGATCCCTAGCATAAAAGTTGTGATCAATAAAAAACAATCTGTAAATTTGATTGCATAAATCCTTTTACTTAAGTCTGCCATAAGCATAATTTTCAGGATCACTCCTTTGATCTCACCTACTGAAAAAGAAAATGCAATAAAATTATTAACTATGGAGCCTCGTTTCCAGAAAAAGACAATATGGCCTATTTAGAAATTTTGAAACATTTGTGGAAGACAAACGTGCGATTATCAGACCATGCTGCTAATCACGGAAAATGTGTCATTAAAAAGCCCCGTGGGTCTAGCCAAGCTCCAAAACTAGTATTAAAAAAATGCTCTCAAAAATGCAGCGTGCCTTATTTAACTGGTTCCAGCAGCCCCTGGCTGGTTTATGGTTTGGCAACTTTATATGCTGTCCTCTGGCTTCCCGCTAGGAGGATTTAGCTAACTTGCCCATCATCCATTTCTTAGCTGTGCATCTGTTGCCAGTTCTACTGAACGCCTGTGAAACTTCAAACAACACACCAACAATCCCACTGACTGTTTTATGTTCCAGAAAGTGGGTCTTGTTGGTTAGTTTGCTCAAGAAGCATGTCGGTGTTCAACTCTCCATTCCATTTCTCCTCAGCTTCTCCTTCTGCCTCTGCCACCTATTATATCAACCGACCTGAGGACATCTCCACTCAGTTCAGCAGCAACTGTTGTATCTTCTCTTGTCTATCAGTTCAGTTCAGTTGCTCAGTCGTGTCCAACTCTGTGACCCCATGGACTGCAGCACGCAAGGCCTCCCTGTCCATCACCAACTCCTGGAGTTCACTCAAACTCATGTCCATTGAGTCGGTGAAGCCATCCAACCATCTCATCCTCTGTCGTCCCCTTCTCCTGCCCTCAATCTTTCCCAGCATCAGGGTCTTTCAAATGAGTCTGTTCTTCGCATCAAGTAGCCAAAGTATTGGAGTTTCAGCTTCAACATCAGTCCTTCCAATGAACATTCAGGACTGATTTCCTTTAGGATGGACTGGCTGTATCTCCTTGCAGTCCAAGGGACTCTCAAGAGTCTTCTCCAACACCACAGTTCAAAAGCACCAATTCTTTGGCGCTCAGCTTTCTTTATAGTCCAACTCTCACATTCATACATGACCACTGGAGAAACCAGTAGTCTAGAATCTATAGTCTCTTGTCTATAGACTCATTCTAAAAGCTGATGAATACCAACTTTCACTTAATGAAGCTGAAGGATGCTGTGTTCTGCCCTGCAGCCTCTGGAAGGAACACGGTCTTGATAGCACTTTGATTTTGGACTTCTAGTCTCAGGAACTGTGAATGAATAAATTTCTATTGTTGTAAGCCCCCCAGTATGTGGCAATTTGTTCTAACAGCTGTAAGAAACTAATACATATGTCCATGTTTTACTAAGCTCTTCATCACAGTACATACATTGGCCACTTGCTTTCTCTTCCAGAGGTTTTCCTCCTGGAGGGCTCTGTGTCATTCTTCAGGACTCGGAATGGGTGAACCTAGGCCTGCTTTTTCATTGTCTTCTCAGGAACTCCCTCGCTTTTTATAAATTGGACCTGCTGTTTCCTGGCTATCATGATTCCATCCTTCTTGGCTTCCTTTCTTATTTTTCCAAAGCATTGGAGGCAGCTCTTCATCTCATGTTCATTCCTTACGTGCTTTTTTTTGATCTCTAAGAAAGGGTATGGACATAAGCTCAGTTTTTGCAAATAACCTATAAAACTATGTGTCTGTTCAAGTTATATATACACCGAAAATGCAACTGAAATGCTTAAAAGATGAGTATAAAATAAATGTGACCAATGCAAAAAAAAAAAAAAGTATCCTCAAGTAACTTCCTGAGAAAAGATATTCATCACACTGGCTTTCTGAGACTCTCAGCGTAGTATCCCAAACCTCTTTGCCTGTCTTTAAATTTAATTGATCCCTTGGGTGGAAATGACTGGAGACTTGAAATCATCTTCCCGGACTTCCTTGGTAGTCAGGTGGCTAAGACTCTCCACTCCCAATGCAGGGAGCCACGGTTCAATCCCTGGTCAAGGAACTAGATCCCATAAGTTGCGATGAAAATTCCCTCATGCCACAGCTGAAAAACACGCCACATTCCACAACTAAGACTTGGTGTGGTCAAATAATAAATATTAAAAAAAAAAAAAAATCACCTTCCTTCAGAACTTTCCTCAAAACTAGCACTACGAATTCTCATTTGCTTATAGTTATGTATATTTATCTCTCACTTAAAATTTTTATCCTACTCCCTTTATCCGTGGTTCCCTAAGGATTTCACAATGGTATGTCATAGCTAGATGTATCTACATACATGTATTTTGGGTATGTATTTTAGGTCCACTAAAATCCACTCTGCCTGGCTGTATGTGGTGTCTTTCAACATCAAGAGTAATGTGCTCACGTGTGATTTATCTGGAAAGTCCCTCCCCTCCTTCACCCCCTTTTCTCTGGTCTCCCATATGGGTCACTGGGGCTATCGCAATAGAACATGCTGCGATGATGGAAGTTTCCTATAAATCTGCACTGCCCAATAGCTGCTATATACATATGGCCACTGAGCAACTGAAACGAGACTAGTGTCACCTAGGAACTGATTTTTTAATTTAGTTTTTATTAACTGAAATTTAAGGCGCATACAGCTACTCAGTGGCAATCCACTCCAGTATTCTTGCCTGGAGAATCCCATGGACAGAGAAGCCTAGTAGGTTACAGTCCATGGGGTCGCAAAGAGTCGGACACGACTGAGCGACTTCACTTCACCTCATTTCACTTCACTTCACAGCTACTCAGGCCAGTTACATCTTTAGGGCTTATCTTCTACATGTCTCCTATCTCCTCCCATATTCCCTATACTTTCATATTTTCAGTCTTTATCTAAAACATTTTCCTGACTATATCTTCATCTAGCCTCTTTATTAATACTTGAAAACTGTGGCAGTCATGATACATTTCCAATATTGTAGCTCTTTTTATTCCCCATGGCTTTTGGGGGATCTTAGTTCCCTGACCAGCAATCAAACACGGGGCCCAGCAGCCCAAGCACCAAAATTCTAACCACTGAATCACCAGGGAATTCCCTGTAAGTCTTTAATAGAATCTGATTCTTGTTTCAAGGATGAAATGACTGCAGATTCACATCCTAATTAGATGTTTTCAAATTCTATTCATTTCCTTGAATTAGCTATTTTTCCTCAGTAGTCAGTTTTCCTGTTTATCTTGGCCTTTTTCATTGTAAGCTTTAATAACACTTCTTGGTAATCCTTGGTTTTCCATTCATATTCAAACTTGAGGTAATAAAAAGATCAACACGTGTTCGCACACAATTCTCCAGGAACATTTTCATATTTTTGCACAATCCAGGTATTCACAGCGAAGAGAACGGGCTGATTTGATTCAAGAATGACTGGATAAAATAAATGTCTTGGTGCACAGCAGCTACACTTCAGTAAAAAAAAAAATAACAAAGTAAAAAGGTAAAAAGAAAATATGCCTTGGAAGGTAGTGGTAGTAAGTACATTGCTCCAGAAGGGATGTAGGTCTATCTCCCTGGACCATTTGTTTACATTTCAGGTTAGTGAAACCCTAGTGGCTTCCTTCCCCTTCCTCCTGCTGCCCTCTTCCCTCCCCTTCCCCAGGGGAGGGTTTGCTTATATTCCAGTAAAGTACCTCCCCTCCCTCCCAGGGAAGGAGGGACAGGTGTGCCAGCCGCCCTACAGGAGGCCCCAGTCTCCCAGTGCAGGAATTCCTCTTCTGTGGTACCCCCCAGCTGCACAGGCAGACTGTTAAAAGAGTGTGGCCCGCTCCCTGCCAAATTCCTAATGTTGAAATCCTAACCGCCAGCATCTTAGAAGGCAGCTTTATTTGGAGACAAGGTCTTTACAGGTGTGATGAGGCCCTTTATCTAGTATGACTGACATCCTTATGAGATTAAATCTGGACACACAGAGGGAAGGCAAGGGGAAGACACAGAAGCAGATGGGACCTGCAAGCCAAGGACAGAAGACCTCCCGCCTGGCTCTCAGAAGGAACCAGGCCCGCCCACACCCTGATCTCGGACTTCTGGCCTGTGAAACTGTGAGAAAATAAACTTCCGCAGTTTAAGCCGCTCAGCCAGGAAGGGGCTTCCCAGGTGGCTCTAGTGGTCAAGAACTGGCCTGCCAATGCAGGAGACATTAAGATGTGGGTTCAGTCCTTGAGTTGGGAAGATCCCCTAGAGGAGGGCATGGCAATCCACTCCAGTATTCTTGCCTGAAGAATCCCACGGACAGAGAAGCCTGGTGGGCTACAGTCCATGGGGTCGCCAAGAGTCGGACATGACTGAAGTGATTTAGCACACACACAGCCAGGAATACTTCAGAATGGAAGCCCTGGCATAGGGTTCAGTTGCATTAATTTATATGAATGAATTAATTCACAGGGTAACATCATGGTCTCACTGCATCAGCTATGGGGCTTGAGCACTATGAAGCTCTGTAACACAAGGTCTATTCTCTGATCCAGAAACTTCAAGTTTCTTGTCAAAGAAATGTGTGCATGCTCAGTCACATGTGACTCTCTGCCACCCCATGGACTGTAGCTGGCCAGGCTCCTCTGTCCAAGGGATTTTCCAGGCAAGAATACTGGAGTGGGTTGCTATTTCTTCCTCCAGAAGATCTTACAGATGCGGTGTCTCCTGCAGCTCCTACACGGGCAGGCAGATTCTTCACCACTGAGCCACCTGGGAAGCCCTTATCAAAGTATATTTATATCTTTAAATCGATAGATGCTTCTTTGAGGCACCAATACCACACTGACTGCCCTAGTTATCACCTGTGTGTGTGCGTGCTCAGTTTTGTCTGACTCGTTGCGACCTCATGGGCTCTACCTGCCAGGCTCCTCTGTCCTCGGGATTCTCCAGGCAAGAATACTGGAGTGGGTTGCCATTTCCTTCTCCAGGGGATCTTCCCAACCCAGGGATTGAACCTTCATCTCTTGTGCCTCCTGCACTGGCAGGTGGATTCCCTACCACTGTGCCACCTGGGAAGCCAGTTATCACCTAAAGTCATTCAATTTCTTTATAAAAATAAATAGTTTATTCTGGGCAAAACTACATGCCATTTCTGCACTGGGGGTACAGGAGAGGGCATATAATTGAACCCTATGCTTCCATAACAGACACATCCCAAGTCCAGAGCTTACGAGGACTCTGATGGGGACTCCCTCCACAGCGGGAGAGCTCCATGGGTACCCTAGGCTGCACCAGCCATGATCCCTCCATCTGCTTTCCATCTTCTAGAAAATGGTTTAATGCTCATCTGCCGATAACCATCACTCATTTTCTTTAATGTTGTAGACATTTAACTTCTACTCTCATACAGTTATTTCAGTGGGGGCTCAAGAAGGAGATGTGATGAACACGTGTGCAGACTGCCATCCTCAACTATAAGTGCTGATAGTTTTTCTTGAATCTTATTTTCTGTTATTAAGAGACCCAGAGTTATCTTAACTATAATTTACATTCTCAAATAGTTAAATGAACAGGTTATAACTTCCCTGATGGTACTCTGATGTTGGGAAAGATTGAAGGTGGGAGGAGAAGGGGTCGACAGAGGATGAGATGGTTGGATGGCATCGCCGACTTGATGGACATGAGTTTGAGCAAGCTCTGGGAATTGGTGATTCAGGGAAGCCTGGAGTGCTGCAGTCCATGGGGTCACAAAGAGTCGGACACGACTGAGTGACTGAACTGATGCGGATCCCTTTCTGCTCAAAAGACCTGGAATCAGACCCTGACTTTCATGCCTGCAGTGTGTCCTCCTTCATCTCCAGCTCTTAGTAATCCAGTAATGTTCTAAGGTGTGGCATTTCCAGGACGTCTGCGTCAAGCTGTATGCCGTGCCATACTGTTGGTGAACTTTCACAACACCGTGAACGAAATCCTTCTCATTACTGCAGTTTAACAAGTGAGGGGGCTTGTCCAAGGTTATATAGTTAGCAATACAACTGGGATCCCATTCTGCTCTACTGCCTCCCGAGAGAAGTTTACACCGTGAAGATCAGACAAAGTATTCTAAAGGGAGAAAGGTGAGAAATGGAGGCAGTAGAGGGTCTAGTAGTCATTCATGGCTGAGCAACGAAACTGAACCGAACTGATGGTGCAGTGGGTAAGAATCCGCCTGTCAAAACAGGGGACATGGCTTTGATCCCTGGTCTGGGAAGACCTCACAGATGGTGGGGCAGTTAAGCCCATTCACCACAATTGCTGACCTGTGCCACAGCTTTAGACCCCAAGCTCCATGATAAGAGAAGCCACCTTGATGAGAAGCTGGCGCACGGCAGCTAGAAAGTAGCCCCTGCTCGCCACAGCTGGAGAAAGCCCGTGAGCGGCAACAAGGACTCAACACCGCTGGAAGGACATAAATAAGTATTATTAAAATTATTTTTCAAAGCTGCTTTTCAAATGCTACTGAAAATTTTTAAGGAAAATTGAAGAAATAGCAATCTTTGAGGACAATCTAATGGTAGGAAAGAATACAGAGATGAAGTTCTTTTATCAAAAGAACTATTGGAAACTGAAAAATACTATATTTAGGTATTGAGTTTTCTGGATTTAGGCTTCTTAGCAGATGGAAGGGAATGTATTTTAAACTTTAGAAAAATACCTCTGCTTACATTCTGTTGTAGAACTGGTCTCTGAAGCATCGGCTCTCAGAACTCTCACTAGGAATGCTCCCCAGTGACTCGACCTCTCCTAATAGCGTCAAGACAATCGATTAGACGTTAAGACAAGCAGCTTGAGATACACGACACAACTGTGCTTTTACAGCTCCGATTTTCCGCCTTTCTACCACTACAGTGGAAGGGGGAAAACTCCTCTCAATTCGCTGAGAGATGTGTTCTTGCACGTAAGTGGGCATTTGGGCTCAAGCAAGGAAGTCCCAGGCAGACAGGTCGCTGCTGCTGTACACGCATGGGCACCTCCCATCTGTGATCTGTCTACTGTTTGGCAAGCGGCCTTCTGGCTTTAATGTGATCACAGCTATGACCTAATGAAAGGGCAAGAAGGTGAGGGAAATACCTGATGAGGAGAAAGAGGCAGGAAGGAAGAGGACACGAGGACTGACCTTACTGTCTACATGACTGGACTCCCAGCAGGCAGAGCGTCACACCAGAGAACCCTGACGAAGAGCCCAGTGCAGAGCACACGCGACTCGGTTAATGTTTGAAGAGCTGGTTAAATATGAACCAGTAAAGTAAGTGACACTAGAGCTCCCCAACCTCACCTGCAGCCTAGACAAGGATTCCCGGGGTCCTGACTGAGTGAGTGAACTGACTGACTGACTGACTGAAAGGAAGAACATAATACGGAAACATCTACAGTAAAAAGAAGAGGATGGGACATTAGCCAAGCAGGGAGGATAAAAACAAAGGGAAAGATTCCAGACTAAGCAAGAAAGTGGTAAAGGATCCAAAGACTCCCACAGCAAAATTACTACAGCTTTAAACAACTGAAATTATTGCATCTTGATTACTATTTCCAGTGATCAAAATTAGCCCACAAACTGTGGACTTACGTTTTGAGAAGAAAAGATTGTCCCTCACATATCTGTCCAGAATGGAGAGAATTTGCTGGTATTTGGTTATTTATCATTAGACACATGTTGGCTCTTCATGAATACTTAGTAGTCACACAGCTTCTTCACATTGACAAGTTACCCGATTCCAAATGTGGCAGTGAATTTGCTTCTCTAGTCCTTAAGTGCGTGTGTTTGAGCAAGCTCCAGGAGTTGATGATGGACAGGGAAGCCTGGTGAACTGCAGTCCGTAGGGTTGCAAAGAGCCGGACATGACTGAGCGACTGAACTGAACTGAGCATGGGTGTGCCCAAGTGTGGGAGACACAAAGAGCCAGAGAGTGACCCACTGCAAAAGTGACTGAGTGTGACAGCAGCCGAGTGCGAGCATGACCCATCACAAGAGCGTGAGAATACACGAGGGCAAGTGTGACCTAGAGAGAGAACACCGCGAGCGAGACTAATCACAAACCCGACCCGGTATGTCCTGGGCCTTTGGGTGGCCCAGCAGATTGTGGCCACTTATGAAGAACTCTTCCAGCAAATACTTCTATGGCTTCATATTCTGGGTTCAACACCAAATTTTCAGGTTGAGAAACAAAAGTACCTTCTTAAAGGAAAAGAGTAATTATCCGAGCGCAATTGCCTGGGATCAAGGACCCGTGGAGCACCAACTTGCCCAGTGGAAAGCCTCTCAGAGAGACCACTATCTTCCATGCCTGGATGAAAGCCTTCAGCCTCGTCTTACGCATCCTCAGGGTCCTGGCCTTATGGAACCCCATGGGGAACCCAAGGATTGGGGAGGAACCACTTCCAACAGAGCAGCCAACTGCTTCCAAGATTTAAAGCCAGGGGATTTCAAGGCGTCTGACTCAGATATCAGTAACGCAACTTATGGTTTTGTCTTTCCTAAATATTGTGACAAAGACTTTAATTTCATATTATGTCAAGAGTCTTCTGGAGCCAAGAAGCTTTCTAGCACTGAAGACTCCTATATGAATCCCACAGAAATCCAACAGCAAAAGCAGCAATCAGAGCTATCACCTTCTGGGTCAAAATTTTGATTAAAACCAACTGATGGCACAAACGTGTTTTATTAGCAGTCAGATTAAATCCAGAGCATGTGTCAAAGCTGTAAATTTGCAGTTTCTCCAGATTACAGTTGGAAGTAGTCAGTTTGTAACTCGGCCCCTCCCAAGGCCATAAACCCGAAACACAGTTCAGATGGCCTCACTGGACTACAGGGTGCTATCCTGCTCAGGGCAGGACCCTGGGAGCGGGGAGGGGGTGCTCCTTTCTCCGGAGCCTCACTCCCCCAGCAGGGCCACGCCAGGGCACCCTGCTCCCACGTGTTTATGGACATGGGCATCTCCCCACCCAGTGGCGGGATCAGCTGTCACCAGAGTCCAGTGTTCCTGCCCGCCCTGCGTCAGCTGTTCCTGGGCAGACAGGCCCCTGGAGGGGCTAATTAGCTACCGTACAGATGTCATGTTCTGCCAGCGGTAATCAGTATCAGGTCATTTTTAGACACGAAAACATCTCCCCGGGCGCGTAAGAGCTGGTCCTTCTGTGGGCCTCCCCTACTTTAGTCATGGTTACAAAGAGCTGATTCCCAATTTGTTAAAAAAAAATCCAAGCAGGAGTCACCTGTCTTCTATTCATCCCCTAGCCCACCATGCCCACGGCTAAGTTGCCTTCTTGCTCAATAAGGCCATGCAAACATGCCCACGACCTCCTGCCAACTCCTAACCCCCACGCCACCGTCTGCCTTCTCACCCTGACCTCATGCTTTGCTTGATTTAGTGACGCGGTTTCCAAAACACCCCCAAGTCAATCCACCACTCCTCTGAGCCACTGTCACAAGACTTTTCTGGAACAAGGCCCTGCTCCACACTCAGAGAGCAAGCCTCCACAAGGCAAGCCTATTATCCAGGCAAATTAATCTGCTGCTCCTCTTGCAAAACAGGATCAAGAGATACATTTACCCTAAGGCTAAGATAGGAATACTATCTTGCTTACTAGCTCAGTGAAAATCCTAGTGCTAAAAAAAAAAAAAGGCAGTAAGTTTAAGGAAAGTGCTCATCACTTTTTTCTTAAGTACCAGTCAGGAACTATATCAAAAATGTTTGCTGAAGAGGGATAAATGTACACAAACTGAATAGATCTTGATGTTCTCAGCACTGGAGTTTGATCTGCTTATTGTTCAAAAAGTATTTATAAAGGTTCTGTGAAGCATTACAAAAACTATGCACTATGTTTTACAAATTTTTATAATCTTACGATCCTTTTAAATGGAAACCTTTAGTACACAACTCAAAATAACTCCAATATAAATTACAGACATTTAAAAATGCAATGCAAAAGACAGCATCTTGGCCAAGACAATGTCAGGAATAGCCCAAACAGAATAAAAGAGGCTGAGGGTGAATTATAAATCCCAGTTAAAAAAAAAAAATCTATTAATCAAGAGAGCATTAATGTTTAATTTACCTCCTGGCTGCCAGTATCACAACTCCGTAACCTCAAACACACAAAATTATCAGCAGAAATGGAATGATACTTGCTTGTTTTTTTTTTTAATTCTTTCCCAGTAATGTTAGTTCACAGAAGAACATATAAGATCCCCAGCAGTCACATGGGAAGAAATGAGTGGTAATTTTTACACGTTGGAAGAGTTGGTTTTTCATAAAAGTATAATTTTAAAGAAATGTGCAAGTCAGCTGCAATCACAAACCTTGTGTCAAGCTCAATAATGAAAGCCACTTTTGTCTTCATGGGCTCAGCCCTCGTCGAAACCCTGATATGAGGCTCAGCTAACCAAGTTCTCACACTGAGGGGTGTGGGGTCGGGGTAAGGGAAGAGCAACAAAATATAAATTGAAAACAAAATGAATATGTTTCCTGAAACAAAGCCAAAATCTGAAATAATCCTTAGGTAATGACCATTTAGGCAGTTGATAGTTTTCCAAGTTTTTCTTTCCACACTTTCTAAGTAACATGGGAATCTTGGCCAATTTTAAAGCCAGAGATTACTTAGGACTATTTTTAGGTCATTTCATCCCATTTTTAGTTGATGAGTATAACTGAGGCTGCAGTTTTCATTTCAAAGCTGCAGAGGAGGACATGAGTGAGTGCTCCCCGCACCAGCGACAGGATGCAAGCCAGCCTGCACCCTCCCAGGACACTGGCCAGGGATGTTCCATCTCCCTTCCCGCTCTCAGCTTCTTAGTAATGCAAGCTGTTCTTCCTTCAGTGGTGTGGGTTAATCACGGCCCACCCCCCACCCCCCAAATGTATGTCCATGTCCTGATACCCAGACTGTGTGAATATCTCCTTACTTGGAAAAAGGGTCTTCGGAGATGTAATTAAGGATCTTGAGGTGAGATTCCCAGGGTGGGCTCTAGATCCAATGACATATGTCCTTTTGAGCCAGAGGAGAAGGAGACAGACACAGAGGAGAAGGTCACGTGAAAACGAACTCAGAGACTGGAATGATGAGTCTGCCAGCCACAGAACACCAGGAACTATCGGAGGCTGGAAGATGCAAAATCCCGCCCCCTAGAACCTCGGAGGACGCGCGCCCCTGCACACACCCTGATGAGGGCCTTCTGGCCTCCAGGACTGGGAGAGAGCAACTTTCTGTTGTTGAAGCCACCCAGTTTGTGGTCACAGTTGCAGCAGCCACAAGAAACGAATATATTCTGGATACATAGGAAAACTTTTATTTCTAAGCAGCAAAGAATATGAAACAGGAACAGGGACCAACTTCCCAACTGAAGCATCTGGTCTCTACAGTTGAATTAAATGAGACTGGACATAGGCATTGCTTCACATATTCAAAGCTGCACAAAAATGAATAGTTGAAAAGATACAAGAGGTCGATGGACAGAATGAGCATGTTCACTTCAAGGGGGGGATAAAAAAAGACCTGTTTTTCAGTATGGCTTTAGTAGATATGGATTGAAAGGGAGAAGGCTTGTTTCAGTCAAAGGTGGATGGGTCTTTCAGAAATAAACCTGCAATAGCTGACCATCTTCTTTAGAATCACATCTCAGAAAGCAAGTTAGGAAGATGCCTGACTCTAAGGTCTCACTCACACACATCGCTTTTTTTAAATTAATTTTTCACTGGAGCATAGTTGCCTTCCAATGCTGTGCTACTTTCTGCTGTACAACAAAGTGAATCAGCTCTATGTTTACACGTCCCCTCTTTTTTGCATTTCCCTCCCAACGTGGTCACCACAGAGTGCTGAACAGAGTTCCCAGTACGTTCTTATTTATTATATGTTTTATACATAGTAGCAATCGTGTGTCTCCCAATTCACGCCACGCCTCCCCTTTGCCCCTTGGTCTCCATATATTTGTTCTTTCCATCTGTGTCTCCATTTCTGCTTTGTACATAAGATCATCTATATCATTTTTCTAGATTTCACATATATGCATTAATTTATAATATTTGCTTCTCTCTTTCTGACTTACTTCACTCTGTATGACAGCCTCTAGGTCCATCTACATCTCTGCAAATGGCATTATTTTGTTCCTTTTTATGGCTGAGTAATATTCCATTGTATACATGTAGCACATCTTCCTATCTATTCCTCTGTTGAGGCACATTTATGCTGCTCCCCAGTCCAAGCTACTGTAAACAGTGCTGCAATGAACATTGTGGTACGTGGGTCTTTTGGAATTATGGTTTTCTCTGAGTATACACCCAGGAGTAGGATCATATGTTAATTTTATTTTCAGTTTTTTAAGGCACCTCCATACTGTTCTCCACAGTAGCTTTATCAATTTACATTCCCCCCAACAGAGTAAGAGTCAACATTTATTATATATAGATTTTTTTGATGCTGGCCATTCTGACTGGTGTGATAATTCATTACTCACACACATTTAGAGATGACTCGTTATTTTGTGAGAATTTGCTTTCCTTCCTATACAGAAACACAAACCATAGTTCTGCTTTATTATAGAGGATAATCCTCAAAGGGAGTTCAAAGAAAAATTAGACTTACAGATAGAGAAAACAAACTAGAGGTTAGTTACCAAAGGGGAGAGAGGAAGGGGAGAAGGTACAGACTACTGTGTGTAAAACAGATAAGCAATAAAGATGTACAGCACAGGGAATCACAGCCATTATCTCGAAATAATTTTTAATGGAGCACCATCTGTAACAATACTGAGTCAGTACGCTCCAACCTGAAACTAACATTATAAATCAACTTTACTTCAACGTTTTAAAAGGAGGAGGGGTGGAAGAGACAGCTCAGGGAAGAAAGAACCACGAGAAAAGAGACAGCAGCAGGGGACCAGGGAACACCTAAGAGGACAAGACCTACCTAACAAGGTAGAAGATCTCTGAAGACAATGTTCAAGGTGTGGGCAAAGGAAACTAACAGACACATCACACAAAAGACCTAACTCAAAAGTTCATGGGAAGATGGTCCAGCTCACTATTAATATTTCACACGCCATGTTTTGAATTTTTCACACTGTTTTAAGGTACAATAGACACCTCACAGTGATAGGGAGATGGTGAAGGACAGGGAAGCCTGGCATGCGGCAGCTCAGAGTCACAAAGAGGCGGACACGACTTAGTGATTGAACAGCAGGACACCTCATGCCCAGTTCCTGGGTTATGAAGTGTTATAAGTGTGTTTTCCAAGCCAGCTACATGTAACAAAGAGGACTCAAAATGCCTACTGACTCGAATGATCAATTGTAATGGTAACATTTCACTGAATGCCAAGACTACTGAATAAGAAAAGTTTTATTTAGCTTATAAATGGTCCACATATAATCTGCTAGCACAACTTTAGAAGTTCTTTCCGTGGGCGGTGGGGGTGGGGGAGAGCTTCAACATATAACCAACCTGCATCTTCAATAAGACTCCATTTCTGTAAAAGGTTGGATGGATATTACATAGCTCATAAACAGACAAAACATTAAAGAATAAATCAAAGGTGTCCCTCAATTTACCAAAAATATTTAAACTCAGTTCAGTTCAGTTCAGTTCAGTCGCTCAGTCGTGTCCGACTCTTTGCGACCCCATGAATCGCAGCACGCCAGGCCTCCCTGTTCATCACCATCTCTCGGAGTTCACTCAGACTCACATCCATCGAGTCAGTGATGCCATCCAGCCATCTCATCCTCGGTCGTCCCCTTCTCCTCCTGCCCCCAATCCCTCCCAGCATCAGAGTCTTTTCCAATGAGTCAACTCTTCGCATGAGGTGGCCAAAGTACTGGAGTTTACCCCGCCCCACTGTTCCTCCTTCCAATCATCCCTATAAACACATCAGAAAGTTTAATTTTTACCACCTTTTGGGAAATGATCTGAAAATATATCCAATTATATAACAAAACAAAGATAATCTGTTGCAAAATGAAATTCTGAAGTAAAAATGGATCAATATCTCTACCTATTTATAGTATCTTCAGTTCAGTTCAGTTCAGTCGCTCAGTCGTGTTCGACTCTTTGCGACCCCATGAATCGCAGTGCACCAGGCCTCCCTGTCCATCACCAACTCCCAGAGTTCACTCAGACTCACGTCCATCGAGTCTGTGATGCCATCCAGCCATCTCATCCTCGGTCGTCCCCTTCTCCTCCTGCCCCCAATTCCCTCCCAGCATCAGAGTCTTTTCCAATGAGTTTATAGTATCTAAGGTGACAATATATCAGAGAGAAATTTTAGAACATGTATGACATTTAAAGTAATAAAGGCACTGGGCTTAGGTATTAGGGATATATTTGTGATCAAATAGACCTGGTCACTACTCTTATGGGGTTTATAATCTGCAAGTTAATACAGACGTGTAGAAGGTCAACTCTAGTGCACAATGAACACTAGTGAGAGTCAGGTCAATCATTTTGGAATCAACTCTATTCTTCTCTTTCCCTCCCACCCTACAACACAAACCATCAGCAAATTCTGTTAGCTATCCTTTCAAAAAATTGACTAACAAGAATCAGTTCTCCCCACCTCCTTCACTACCACTCCAGTCCAACATCACATCTACCAATAGAATGGTTCCTCTACACCCTCTTCTGTGTACCTACAATCTGTTCTCTCTAGCCTGGGTGAAACAGAAATAATACTCTTCTTTGTTTCAAATACATCAATGGTGTCTTGTTGAATTTAGAATAAAATTTGAAGTTAATGTCGTGGTCTGTCAAATTCTATGTAATCTGAACTTCAGTTATCACATTAAACTCTCTCTCCACCTCTGCTTTGCCCATTGTGTTCAATTTTTCTGGCCTCCATCCTCTTCCCTGAGCATTCAAGCATACTTCCACCTCAGACCTGAGCACTATACCTCAGAATTTCCTGTTTCTTGAAAAAAATGAAGTGGAAGTGTTACTGCAGGGAATACTGGAGGGGGTTGCCACTCTCTTCTCCAGAGAACCTTCCCGAACCAGGGTTCAAACCCGAGTCTCCTGCACTGCGGGCACATTCTTTACCATCTAAGCCACCAGGGCATGTTTCTATGTTCACTCAAATGTCACCATCTCAGAAGGCCTAATGTGATCACCCTAATAATAATAATGTCCCTTATCCATTCTCTATGTCTCCATTCTGCTTTAATTTTCTTCATAGCACTTGCCATTTTGGGGCATCATACTACATATATAACAACCTATTGCTTTATTTATCACCTGCTTTATCACCTGAAAATACCCAAAACAGCAGGGTTTTGTCTTTACATGGCTCAGCATCTACAGTAGTACTCAGGATATAGCAAGAGCTAAGAAAATATTTTTTGAAAGAATGAACTGTCATTCAATAATCATACTCTTTGAAGTTACTAATATTATTCCTACTAATAATACAAATAGGACAAAAAGAGTAAAGTGCATCCTTTTAGAAATAGATAAAAGGATCCAGCAAATGGGGCTCTGTGGGTAAAGGACTAGATGCCTAGTTGAGGATTGAAACAATGAGGAAAGTAAAAATAAAAGAGATTAGCTATTTTTGCTTGTTATTTTCCCATTTATTTACTTTAATACTACAAATAAATACCTTGGAAAAAAGTTGTACCTTGATTCTGCAAACTCAATGTGCTTTGCTAATTTCAAGTCAAAATGTAAAGACTAAAAGCAATGGTCATTATTTACAAAGAATGAGAAATGATCAAAAATATATAATGGTCACTGCTTAATTACTCTATTCTTCTGTTTCCATATCTGATACATGCCTAGCTTCTGATACATGTTAGACCAGGCATAAATTATAATTTGAATGTGGGGTATAGAATTGGAACTTGCAAGGATGCAAGAGCTAATAGCCCAAAGAACACTGGAAAGTGTGATGAGAGCTAAAGAGGATTATAATGCCTTTCCGGATTTGGTGGATGAATAGGTTTTGTGTTTTGTTTTTAGCATGTCTTCAGAGCTGAATAGATGCTTTGTGTACTAAATAGAGTAAAGCTCAAATCAAGTTTACTGTCTCCATATGCTTCCAACCACATATGCACAATGGTAGATTCACTGAAAACAAAAAGGATAAGTCGTTTTTCCTAGAAAAGGCCATTGTGTTACTAGAACTTTAAAGAGCAAGAGTTCAAATGCAAGCCAGGGCAAAAAAATCAAATTTAGAACTTAATTTTGCTGGTGCCCTTCCAAAACAGCAATTCAATAAAAGAGTATCTGCAAGTCTTTTATCTGCAAACTTAATTTCATTATTGCACTACATGGTACTTCAAAAAAAAAAAAAAAAACAGACCAGCAAATTTATTAAAATTGTAATGAATGGATCACTTAGACTTTGATCTCCTACACCAGCTTTATTGCACTCTCGTAAAGGGAGATCAATTAGGGGGACCTTTTTTTTTTTCCTCTTTTCAAATAGTACTCTCAGACTGTACATTTGAACTTGATTTTGTCAAAATTAGGCGTGGCACACATTATTTGAAAAATGAACTCTTCCCCCAAATATGCTATTGTTTAATATGGGCAGCAGTCATTTCATTCTTGATTTGAAAAAGTAAAATACTACATTTAATGACATTTCCTAAGGCTTTCTGATATAATACACTAAAAAACTCTTTTATGACACAGAAAAAAGCACTATTAAATGCAATGTTTCTAGGAAAGTACTCTTTAAATCAACTGACATGTCTTTCTAGAAAACAGAATCTTACTCCATATTGTGAGGGTTTTGATTTATTTGTTGCAGTACACCATTGCTTCTGATTTCCAAAATACAAAGTAAGAGGCTTCTATAATGAAGAATTTTTTAAAATGACTTTCCATAAGCAAAATACATTTATTTTCTAGTGTATACAAAGAGCTTTGTTATGAATCTGAAAGCCTTTTCCAAGTACCTAAGAAGAAAGTTACTCAAAAAGACTAGATAGGGAAAATAATTCTCTCTAAATGTAACCAAGTTTTTAAAGAAAATGAAAAAAGCTCAGTTAAACATTCTGGTTTCTAGAGTTAAAGCAGGGAAGGCCTAGCTCAGGGCCTGGTTACCACTCCCATGGATGGTGGAACTGATCTTAGGAAAACTGCGGCTCATATACCTACCAAGAACAAAGTCTTACATAGATTAGAAAGGACAACATAAATACACAGATTCTGGGTGGAAAAAAAACAAAGGAAACATGCAAAGCCCCAAAGAGACAGAGCATTCACTAAACAAATGTTTGCTTTCAATACTGGTTATTTCTGATTTTTGCTGCTCCTCATTCTCTACTCTCTCCCGTTTGACAATGTTTTGTATTTTCTTTGGGCATTTCATTGACCTAGTTGATATTTCATAACATAGAAAAGGTCTGTCTAGTCAAGGCTATGGTCTTTCCAGTCATCATGTATGGATGTGAGAGTTGGATTGTAAAGGAAGCTGGGCACTGAAGAATTGATGCTTTTGAACTGTGGTGTTGGAGAAGACTCTTGAGAGTCCCTTAGACTGCAAGGAGATCCAACTAGTCCATCCTAAAGAAAATCAGTTCTGAATACTCGTTAGAAGGACTGATGCTGAAGCTGAAACTCCAATACTCAGGCCACCTGATGCACAGAACTGACTCACTAGAAAAGACCCTGATGCTTGGAAAGATTGAGGGCAGGAGGAAAAGGGGATGACAGAGGATTAGATGGTTGGATGGCATCACCGATCATGAGTTTGGGTGAACTCCGGGAGTTGGTGATGGACAGGGAGGCCTGGCGTCCTGTGGTTCATGGGGTTGCAAAGAATTGGACACGACTGAGCAACTGAACTGAACTGAACATAAAAAAATACATATTTTACAACTTATGAAATTTTAGAATATTAATTTTCATGAAAGTAATTTTAAAGTACATGATAAATAAACATTTATTTTAAAAGACTTGGAATTATAGTACTTTGGGGTGTTTTTTCTTCATTTATAAATTTTTATGTAGATGTATTATTTTGAAAATGAGAGGAGTATTACTAACTGGGAGAACTGCTTCTTTACACATTTAGAGAAACACTTTTTTTGTGTACCAAGATAACTGGAAGTTTGTATCAAAATGAAAAGTGTGCTTGGTAAGCATGGAAACAAATCAAAGGGGGAAAGTACTGAGGGATAGTAATTTTAGGTAATGGTGAAACTTTATGAGTAAATCTTGTCCCACAAGAGAGTACATACTGAACAGTCATTAGAAAATTCATCCTTGCCTATATCCAGCTGTGTGCAAAAATTAGCCAAAATTTTATTGTGATATTTTCATTTATGCCACTCCTGGTTTCTTTTGATTATTTTGTTAACTGAATCTACAAACAATATCTTTCTCTGAATTTCACTCTTGACAAGTCCTTCTCTTTCATTCCATATCTTCTCCATCTTAAGGATTCATTGCGACCCCGTGAACTGTAGCCTGCCAGGCTCCTCTGTCCATGGGATTGTCCTGGCAAGAATACTGGAGTGGGGTGCCATGTCCTTCTCCAGGGGATCTTCCCTATCCGGGGATCAAACCTGGGTCTCCTGCATTGCAGGCGGTCTCTTTACCAACTAAGCCACCAGGGAAGCCCTGACAGTTAGGTTACCCTTATTCTAGTTACTCAGTTCTATGCCACCCTTTATTTCCTGAGAACAAATCTAAACTTTTCATCGGGATTCTACTCATTATGGAAGCTAACAGTCTTCAAAACATGTCTGAATCTATTGGCAGTCATGAATCTTTCTTATAAGACCCTGACATGTCTTAGTTTCACTTGGGTCTGCTGCTGCTGCTGCTGCTAAGTCGCTTCAGTCGTGTCCGACTCTGTGCGACCCCATAGACAGGAGCCCAACAGGCTCCCCCGTCCCTGGGATTCTCCAGGCAAGAACACTGGAGTGGGTTGCCATTTCCTTCTCCATTGTGTGAAAGCAAAAAGTGAAAGTGAAGTAGCTCAGTCGCATCCGACTTCTAGCGACCCCATGGGCTGCAGCCTACCAGGCTCCTCCATCCATGGGATTTTCTAGGCAAGAGTACTGGAGTGGCTTGCTATTGCCTTCTCCGTCACTTGGGTCTACAGTTACTTATTTCCAATTTTGCTTTCCATCCAAGATCTATCATTGTAGTCAAAGTAGTCTTTCTAAAATTATAATCTTATATTACTATCTGTTCTTATTACTCTCCCACAAACTCAGAAGATAAGGTCCATGCCCCTTAAGACTTAGAAAGCTTGGTTTGCAGCTTGCATTTAGCCACTAAAACCATTTTTCCTTCAAGCATCAACAATTCTAAAACCTCCAATGAGGCATGGTCTCATTTGTCATGCTCTATTCTCTTTTCCTTCCTGCTTCCTTAGTTAACTCTTATTCACATTCAAGTCTCACCTAGCTGTCTTGTTCTTTAGGAAGCTTTCTCTGCTGCCTAAATCTGAGTTGCATGTACTCTATCACTAGCATTCACTCTGCATTAGAGTTGACCTTTTACACATATGTATTAACTTGTAAATTATAAACCCCACAAGAGTAGTGACCAGGCCTATCTGATCACAAATATATCCCTAATACCTAAGCCCAGTGCCTTTATTACTTTAAATGTCGTACATATTCTAAAATTTCTCTCTGATATATTGCCACATTAGATACATAAATAGCTATAGATATTGATCCACTTTTACTTCAGAATTTCATTTTCCAACAGATTATCTTTGTTTTGTTATATAATTGGATATATTTTCAGATCATTTCCAAAAGTTTGGTAAAAATTAGAACTTTCTGATCTGTTTATGGAATGTATAGATACTAGTCAGATAAATTATTGCCCAACCAAAAATTGATGGCATTACTATTTGGGAGTTTTTAAACCTAAGAAGGGTCAAAAAAATGTGTGTACTGAACTAAAATTTTGGAATTACTTATAGACGTTTGATAATATAAAAGGTATATGGACCTAACATTATACACTTAAGAATGTACTTTTCCTTTGTGTTTTAATGTGTTATTTCCCTTTTGAAATATTATGAAACTATCATCTTGATACATTTTTTGAAAAGGAGAAATGAACAATATTTGTTAAATAAACATTTTCATGGGATGCATTTTTACATGAATGATCATTACTTAAAATGAGTAAATTTTGAGTGAAATATCCTCAAATATATATTTAGCTAAAATGTGGACAAATTTCTAGAATTATGGTTTACAGAGGATAGTAAAGAGTTCTGTATTTCCTTCTTTTCAATAACCATCATCTTAGTAGGTACATAATTTGAACATCTTATGATGAAAAATAAGCCAAAATAAAATGAAAAAAATCCCAAAGTGATACAGCCCAAAGAAAAGAAGAAATAGTAAAAAAGAAAAACTCCTCTCTTACAGGGTAGAAGGAAAAGACTTATAACCCGAAACACACTAAAGACCAGATGACAACAATAATAGTAGAAACCAAGGAACCTTCTATATATTTTGAGGTCTGCTTACAGTCTTCCTGTAAAGTCTCTGGAAACTATATTTAGAGGTTTCTTGTTAGTCATTACTAGTATTATATCAATCAGCTGGGAAATGCATCCACATATACATAAGAGATGAGGTAAAAAGAAAAAGAACAAAAGTCAAATTAAATAAGGCAAACCTGACTCCAAATCAAAGAAATAGTCCCAAAGTTTGACAGTAGACCAAAGTTTGACAGTAGACAGTAGAGTCTTGATGGTTTGTATCAATAACTCCAGAGTCTACCCAAGGTCTTTTAAAGCTATCAGTGATGATAGTGAGGACACAGGGGAAAGACTGTGGTGTCGAGGCAAATGAAGCCTGTGTTCAAAATCTCTCCTTATTACATAGATTCTCTGGACCTTAGTTTTCCTATAAGTAAGATGACATGACCCGTTCATCTTGGGTGGCCCCACATGGCATGGCTTAGTTTCACTGAGTTAGACAAGGCTGTGGTCCATGTGATCAGATTGGCAATGGTGGTCATAGTGGAGAGTCTGAAGAATATGATCCACGGGAGAAGGGAATGGCAAACTACTTCAGTATTCTTGCCTTGAGAACCCCATCAACACTATGAAAAGGCAAAAAGATAGGACACTGAAAGATGAACTCCCCAGGTCAGTAGGTACCCAATATGCTACTGGAGATCAGTGGAGAAATAACTCCAGAAAGAATGAAGGGATGGAGCCAAAAGAATGAAGGGATGGAGCCAAAACAAAAACAATACCCAGTTGTGGATGCAACTGGTGATGGAAGCAGGGGCTGATGCTGTAAAGAGCAATATTGCATAGGAACCTGGAATGTTAGGTCCATGAATCAAGGCAAATTGGAAGTGGTCAAACAGGAGATGGCAAGAGTGAACGTTGACATTCTAGGAGTCAGCGAACTAAAATGGACTGGAATGGGTGAATTTAACTCAGATGACCATTATATCTACTACTGTGGGCAGGAATCCCTTAGAAGAAATGGAGTAGTCATAATAGTCAACAAAAAAGTCCGAAAATCAATACTTGGATGCAATCTCAAAAACGACAGAATGATCTCTGTTCGTTTCCAAGGCAAACCATTCAATATCACGGTAATCCAAGTCTGCCCCGACCAGTAACACTGAAGAAGCTAAAGTTGAATGGTTCTGTGAGAACCTACAAGACTTTTTGAACTAACACCCCCAAAAGATGTCCTTTTCATTAGAAGGGACTGGAATGCAAAAGTAGGAAGTCAAGAAACACCTGGAGTACTAGGCAAAATTGGCCTTGGAGTACAGAATGAAGCAGGGCAAAGGCTAATAGAGTTTTGCCAAGAGAACACACTGGTCATAGCAAACACATTCTTCCAACAACACAAGAGAAGACTCTACACATGGATATCACCAGATGGCCAACACAGAAATCAGATTGATTATATTCTTTGCAGCCAAAGATGGAGAAGCTCTATACAGTCAGCAAAAACAAGACCGGGAGCTGACTGGGGCTCAGATCATGAACTCCTTATTGTCAAATTCAGACTGAAATTGAAGAAAGTGGGGAAAACCACTAGACCATTCAGATATGACCTAAATCAAATCCCTTATGACTATACAGTGGAAGTGAGAAATAGATTTAAGGGCCTAGATTTGATAGATAGAGTGCCTGATGAACTACGGACGGAGGTTCATGACATCGTACAGGAGACAGGGATCAAGACCATCTCCACAAAAAAGAAAGGTAAAAAGGCAAAATGGCTGTCTGAGGAGGCGTTACAAGTAGCTGTGAAAAGAAGTGAAGTGAAAAGCAAAGGAGAAAAGGTAAGATATAAGCATCTGAATGCAGAGTTCCAAAGAATAGCAAGGAGAGATAAGAAAGTCTTCCTCAGCGATCAATGCAAAGAAATAGAAGAAAACAAGAGAATGGCAAAGACTAGAGATCTCTTCAAAATAATTAGAGACACCAAGGAAGCATTTCATGTAAAGATGGGCTCAATAAAGGACAGAAATGGTAAGGACCTAACAGAAGCAGAAGATATTAAGAAGAGGTGGCAGGAATATACAGAAGAGCTGCACAAAAAAGATCTTCATGACCCAGATAATCACGATGGTGTGATCACTCACCTAGAGCTAGACATCCTGGAATGTGAAGTCAAGTGCGCCTTAGGAAGCATCACTAGGAACAAAGTTAGTAGAGGTGATGGAATTCCAGTTGAGCTATTTCAAATCCTAAAAGATGATGCTGTGAAAGCGCTCCAGTCAACATGCCAGGAAATCTGGAAAATGTAGCAGTAACCACAGGACTGGAAAAGGTCAGTTTTCATTCCAATCCCAAAGAAAGGCAATGCCAAAGAATGCTCAAACTACCTCACAATTGCACTCATCTCACATGCTAGTAAAGTAATGCTCAAAATTCTCCAAGCCAGGCTTCAGCAATACGTTTACCATGAACTTCCAGATGTTCAAGTTGGTTATTACACAGAGTGAAGTAAGCCAGAAAGAAAAACACCAATACAGTATACTAACACATATATATCATGGGGTTGCAAAGAGTCAGACATGACTGAGCAACTGAACTGAACTGAACGATAACCCAGTATGCGAGAGAGCAAAAGAGAGACAGATGTATAGAACAGTCTTTTGGACTCTGTGGGAGAGGGTGAGGGTAGCATGATTTGGGAGAATGGCATTGAAACATGTATAATATCATATGTGAAATGAATCACAAGTCCAAGTTTGATGAATGATACAGGATGTTTGGGGCTGGTGCACTGGGATGATCCAGAGGGATGGTATGGGGAGAGAGGTGGGAGGAGGGTTCAGGATGGGGAACACGTGTACACCCGTCGCAGATTCATGATGATGTATGACAAAACCAATACAATATTGTAAAGTAATTAGCCTCTAATTAAAATAAATAAATTTATATTTAAAAAAATTAAAAAGGTAGAAGAACCAGGGATCAAATTGCTAACATCTGCTAGATCATCGAAAAACCAAGAGAGTTACAGAAAAACATCTATTTCTGCTTTATTGACTATGCCAAAGCCTTTGACCATGTGGATCACAATAAACTATGGAAAATTCTGAAAGTGATGAGAATAACAGACCACCAGACCTGCCTCTTGAGAAACCTGTACGCAGGTCAGGAAGCCACAGTTAGAACTAGACATGGAAAAACAGCCTGGTTCCTACAGTAAAAGGAGTCCGCTAAGGCTGTATATTGTCACCCTGCTTATTTAACTTACATGCAGAGTACATCAAGAGAAACGCTGGAATGGAGGAAGCACAAGCTGGAATCAAGATTGCCGGGAGAAATATCAAGAACCTCAGATATGTAGATGACACCACCCTCATGGGAAAAAGTGAAGAAGAACTAAAGAGCCTCTTGATGAAAGTGAAAGAGGAGAGTGAAAAAGCTGTCTTACAGCTCAATATTCAGAAAAGATCATGGCATCTGGTCCCATCACTTCACGGCAAATAGATGGGGAAACAGTGGAAACAGTGTCAGACTTTATTTTTGGGGGCTCCAAAATCACTGCAGATTGTGATTGCAGCCATGAAATTAAAAGATGCTTGAAACATGTATATGCTTGAAACATAACTTTCCTTGGAAGAAAAGTTATGACCAACCTAGACAGCATATTAAAAAGCAGAGACATTACTTTGTCAACAAAGGTCCATCTAGTCAAGGTTATGGTTTTTCCAATAGTCATGTATGGATGTGAGAGTTGGACTGTGAAGAAAGCTGAGCACCGAAGAATTGATGCTTTTGAAGTGTAATGCTGGAGAAGACTCTTGAGAGTCCCTTGGACTGCAAGGAGATCCAACCAGTCCATTCTAAAGGAGATCAGTCCTTGGTGTTCATTGGAAGGACTGATGTTGAAGATGAATCTCCAATACTTTGGACACCTAATGCGAAGAGCTGACTCATTTGAAAAGATTCTGATGCTGGGAAAGATTGAGGGCAGGAGTAGAAGGGGACGACACAGGATGAGATGGTTGGATGGTATCACTGACTCAATGGACTTGAGTTTGGGTGAACTCTGGGAGTTGGTGATGGACAGGGAGGCCTGGCGTTCTGCGGTTCATGGGGTCACAAAGAGTCGGACATGACTGAGCAACTGAACTGAACTGAAGATGACATAGTTAAACACATCTCGTTTGTGGTGGTAAGAATTAAATGAGATAACATAAAATTGATGAGGGATGGGCTTCCCTGGTGGCTCAGAGGTTAAAGCGTCTGCCTCTAATGCGGGAGACCAGGGTTCGATCCCTGGGTCGGGAAGATCCCCTGGAGAAGGAAATGGCAATCCACTCCAGTATTCTTGCCTGGAGAATCCCACGGACAGAGAAGCCTAGTAGGTTACAGTCCACGGGGTCGCAAAGAGTCGGACACGACTGTGCGACTGAATGGACTGAACGGATACAGTAGAAATTGGTAAATAATTCTTTCTTCTTTTGCACATTACTACTCAGGGCATTTTAAAAGCATGCTATTAACATTACTTAGGGGCTTCCCCAGTGACTCAGTGGTAAAGAATTTGCCTGCAATGCAAGAGCCAAAGGGGATACAAGTTCGATCCCTGGATTGGGAAGGGCGCCTGGAGGAGGACATGGCAACTCACTTCAGTTTTCTTTCCTGGAGAAGTCAATAGAGGAGCCTGGCGGGCTACAGTCCATGCGGTTGTAAAGAGCTGGACACAATTGCAGAGACTTGGCACACAATTTTACTTCACATAATATATAATTTTAATTATGTATAAAAGAGTCTCAGTAAATACTGAAGGCCATCAACATAATGGGAATATCCCAACTTAAAATATTCTCTACTAGCAAATGGTCATAGCCAGAAAATGTTTATTAGACTTTTTTTAAAAGCTTGTGCAAAGATATTTATATCTTTCAAGACACTGCATTTAATTTAGTGACAAGATTAGAATTATTTGCTGGGGTAAATAATATTATTGTTTTTACATCAATGTGTATATGTTTTCTTTTGTTCTAGTTTTTAAACAATAAAAATCATGCATATTAAGTTAAGGAAACCAAGGTGTAATAAGGCATAGCTAATCTGTGGAAGTGCAAAAGACACAACCCATAAACTAATTATTTTACTGAATACCATTAGTTCTCAAAAAATCTTGAGTTGGCAAATAATCTGGATGGTCTGAGTAAATTCTTGTCATTTCATTCCAACCTTGCCCTGAGTAATTTCAAGGATCTGACCCATAAAAGCAAGATCCTAGTTAGGAATTTTGACCAATGGCAAGATCTAAGCCTCCCCTTTCAAGCTTTTAGCATTTTCTATATAAATTCAGTTCTGCAAGCAACTGAATTTAATATGTGATTGGTTCACACCAGCTAAATTTTTGAGGAAGAGTTAAAAGAGCCATTTTTGGCTAGATATGAAAAACTTTATGCAACAAATGCATATTTGGAAACTGCAAAATGAGCATGCAAATCAATTTATACGCATGGGTGAATGAATATAGATGAGCTATTTTCAAAGTATAGCCATCCTGGTGTAGCATAAGATAGCTGTACAAAGGAATGGGAAGGAGGCGAATTGCTCAGCTTAGTCACCCATTGACAATTTTCAAAGGAAAATTGCATTGTCAGTTTCCATTATGCCTGCACAAATTTGGACAAATTAAGGAGTCAACTAAGTAATTATTGATAACATACATGTGTATGAAGTAAAGCAGGAAAATCTTGCCAGTCATTCGGAACTTCTCAGATGTTGCTAGGGTTTCCATTAGCAAGAGGAGACATCACAAAAATGGTAATACATCAGTTTGAGATACAGCCCTCTCTCTAATTTGGTATTGGAGATGGGTAAGAATAGCAGGAGATGTTGTAAATGGGACATTTAACAGAAATCACTCTACTGAACAGAAATATTACATCTGCTTCCAGTCTCTAAGATCCTTTTGTTAATTACCAGGAAAACTGTCATTTAATCTGGAAAATGGGTCTAAGTTAAAAAAAAAAAAAAAAGAATCCTTGGAGTTACACAGGAGTTAAATTCTATAATTCTCTCATTCATGATAGTCTTTCAGAATATATCCTGTAAGATCAGTGCTACATTCATTTCTGATAATATGAATATTCTGCTTTTACTTCTATATAAGAATGTTCAACCTAGAATGATAATATAAATCCTTGGAAAGTCATTTACGAGTCTGATCTCAAACAGACTATTAGTTTCACATTTCGAAATCAGATTGAAAATCCTATAAAATGGAGAGTCACCAACTTCCTTTATTAATCTGGTCTTGTACTTGCAAATATATTCTGCAAATAATTTAAACAGATTTTTCTTTATTCCCTCCATGAAAACAGTGTAATACCTGATCTTTACAAATTATTTACCTTTTGTTACATAAGTATACATATGATACTGTTTTTTGAATATATGTGTATACACATGTGTATATATGTGTAAACGTGTATTTGCAACTCATGCTTGCTAAACAATATATTTTAACATTTTTATTACCACTTAAATAGATATATCTCATTCAAGTTATGTTGTCAGGTGCTATATAAGGGTCTAACATGGTTTATTTAGCCAATTACTTGCTAATTAATACTTGAGTTGATTCCACATACTTGATTTCAGCACTACAAACAATAGTAATGTTGTTTGTTTTATATTATCAGTGATAATATATTTGTGAGATATGTTCAGGTATTTCTGTTAAGAAAAGTCCCAAAATGGGAACTGCTGTGTTAAAGAGTATATCCATTCAAATTTAGCATAACTACTGCTGAACTGCCTCTACAAACAGTGATATACATTCCAACCAGAAATGTTCAAGAGCATAAGAGTGCCTATATTGCCATATCTTTGCCAATACTGTGTATGATGGTGCCCTTTAATCTTCTCAATTAGCTAGGTAAGAAATAATACTTCAGTTTAATTTATATTGCTTTACTTATTACTGAGATCAAGCTCCTCCTATTTACTGGGCATTTGTATTTCTCTTTTAAATAATTTCTTTTTTTGACCCATTATCCTTAATATTCCCTTCTCAATAGCTTGAACTTATTAATAACTAAATTCAGTAACTTTGTTTAGCTCCTGGCTGGATGGCATCACTGACTCGATGGACATGAGTTTGGGTGAACTCCGGGAGTGATGGACAGGGAGGCCTGGCGTGCTGCAATTCATGGGGTCGCAAAGAGTTGGACATGACTGAGCAACTGAACTGAACTGAAACTGAAACTGATGAGCCAGTTAGCAAGCTCTTACATACATATGCATATATATATGTATATAGATAGATAACAGAACACAAAGAAGTATAAATGTCCCTAGACTTAGAATCACATGAAGAAATAGGTGGGATGTTAAATAACTTAACTATAACAAAATGTGTTCAATGTCACGTTAACTATGCCATCAAGAGTCTACGCAAATCCGGCACTGGTCCTGCAGGAGGACTGCAGGAGGATATTAGGGAGGACTTCAGAGATTTGTGAAGGATGGGTAAAATTTCACTCGAGAGACTGGACAGAAGGTTTTGGTCCAATGAAAATAGCAATAGAAAGGGCCCTGAAACATATAAATGCAATAGTTAGTCATAATACAAATAATGACTGGCTTAGATCACAAGGTTTCAATTAAGATAAAATGGTAAGAAATGAGACTGGGAGGATCAGGAGACATTTAGAAAAGTACTCACCTTCCACAATTAAGAATGTGTGATTTATCCTTAAGCCAAAGGAGAAATATTATTTTTAAAGGACCACTGCAACAGTGAAGAACAGCTTCAGGTGGGGGAATATGGAGAACAGCCTGGGATTTGGAACAGGGGTAAAGAGATTATAAAACAATCCTTTTGGGTGAATACAAGAGCCCAAAATAGCATATCAATATAGTTAACTGAACTTGGTCACTGAAGGTACATGATTAGTGCCTTTATTTCCTGACTTGGTAGCCCTAGATAGTCATCTCTGTGACAGCATTCAATGCATTATATTGAAATTATTTATGGGCTTCCCAGGTGGAGCTAGTGGTAAAGAATCTTCCTGTCAATGCAGGAGATGTAAGAGGTGTGGGTTCAGTCCCTGGGTGGGGAAGATCCCCTGGAGAAGGGCATGGCAACCCATTCCTGTATTGTTGCCTAGAGAATCCCACGGACAGAGGAGCCTGGTGGGCTACAGTCCACAGGGTCGCAGAGAGTCGGACCTGACTGAAGTGACCTAGCACGCACACACAAAATCATTTATGCCAGCCTACTCCACTAGAATGTCGCTTCTTCCCCTTTCAATTCTTAGACCAGTAGTGACCAAACACAGTGTCTCACAGGAAGGAAAAAAAAAAAGTCAGGTTTCCTGATTTTCCTTGCTGCCAAACAAAGAAAAAACAAATTTGTATTTCCTATCAAATGCTTCTTCTACATATTATCTATAACTTTCTAATGACATACTACAAACTATTTCCTTTTAATATGAACAGATCCAATGATTAGAATAATTTGAAATTATGGTGACTTAATTGAGAGTGTGAAATGATCCATTAAGTGTAATTTTTTAAAAAGGATCCATGTTTCTCACTCTTCATATAGGCATATTGCATTTTTCAAAAAGGCTTATTTTTACCACAGCTGAGGATATCAATCCCATGGAGGGAGGAGCCTGGTAGGCTACTAGTCCATGGGGTCACAAAGAGTCGGACACGAGTGAGCGATGAACTGAACTGAACTGAACTGAGGATATCATTAATAAGATCACTAACGGTACACATGTACACTCTATTATAGATCTCCATATACTATGATTAATAGTGAGACTTATTCACATTTTTGATCCCCTCTTTTTTTTAATACTGTATTTAGGCCTCAACACTTTCAATTGTGCCGCCAAACTTCAAAAGTACTGAGAACACAAAGGTGAACGAACACCTCTGAGATGTTATGAGCTAACATCTTGTCTTATGTAGGATAGCTTCTTAGTGGTTTAGGAATTATGAATGAATTTATGAATGGACAAAAATATAGAAGTCAGAGATAAGCTAGATTTCTGGTTTGCGTAACTGTTTAAACTAAGAAACCGAGGACATTTCAGTACCCATAAATAAATGTTCTTAATGTTGTGAATGGTTGTTATTTTGGTTTTATTTTCTTTGTTTTGTTTTTAACTCAAAGACTATTTTTTCAGCCTTCTCATCTTATCCTTCTCCAGGAAGAATTCACACTAGTGCTGAAACCCCTTTTATCCAAAGCTGTATTTCCCAGAGGAAGAGAAATAACATAATAAAAGGTTTGATATGGGAGTGATACCACTTGAATGTGCTGCAGTGAGTCAGCCAGGCAGAAACATCAGAAACTGGTAGAGGTGAATTCCATGCCTGGAGGGTGCGATGGAGATGGCAGCATGAACAACAGAGGTACAAGGTGAGTTGAGATACAGGCAGCAGCTGTAACTTGAACTCAACCACGTCGAAGGAAACATGAAACTGGGGCAATCCACTGGGTAAAGAGGACAACAAGGGCTAGTGGCTCAAGGCAAACGCAAGCAGGTGGCCAAAGAGCCCATCTAGAGTGGATTCCAGGGACTCCTAGGCACAGCACATCAAGTTAAGGCAACTGGGGAAGTAATTTATACTCTGTAGCAGTCGGTGCTATGTTTTACTCAAATGCATCTGTGAATTATAACTTCAGACCCTCTGAAATGGGTTTTCTGGCTTTTTTCCTTTTTGGCAGGGGGTAGTTTGGGGACTTTCTTTTTTAGGGGTGGGTGTTGTTTGGAGCTAATTCTGTCATACTTGGAAGATTTGAATGCTAAAAGTTTTCCCAAAAGTATAATTATTTACATAACTATGAGCTAAAAATGTATTCTGAAGGTTATTTAGTCTAGGCCTCTGACCAGAAGAAGGGAAATCAAGCAGTTTAAGAGGGCAGGTGTGTGTCTGTCTAAGCTATTGTTGAGAATCTCCAGGAATAGAGATTTGCCCCACCTCTGTGGGCCTGTTCTCATATTTACACTAGAAAAACAAGCAACTGTGGTTTTCTCTTTCCTTGGGCTTCAATCAACACACTCTTATTCATATCCATTTCCACTGGTTAGCTTTCTGTGGACCAGACTTCCACTGCCCATTTTTCTTAATCCAAATTAATTTTTTCTGTTTGGCCTACTTTTCTGGCTTATAAATACAATGCTATCAAGACTCTTCCCTTTACGCCATTCTGGACTGCTTGATCTACCGACAGGAGTGACAGAGGCTTTTTTTTTTAAACCACTAGGTAACAACAACCTACTGAGGACTTTTATGAAGCCCCTGCCTATGCCATTTCCAAGGTATAATAGAAATTAGCTAGTCAGACAGAAAGGAGAGGAAGGGCAGGGAGTCAATGAAAGTGCAACAATGCTGATGCTATGATGAACAAACCAAGAGGACTGTAATACATTTTGGGAACTAACCTTTGGGAGAGTATAAGTGAATCGGAATGATAGTGGGTAAAATAAATATAGCAGGAAGACTTCCCTGTAGCTCACACGGTAAAGAATCTGCCTGTGATGCAAGAAACCAGGGTTCAATCCCTGGGTTGGGAAGCTCCTCTAGAGAAGGGAATGGCAATCCACTCCAGTATTCTAGCCTGGAGAATTCCATGGACAGAGAAGCCTGGCAGGCTACAGTTTGTGGGGTCGCAAAGAGTCAGACATGTCTGAGTGACCAACACACAAAACATAACAGGCAGCTATTAAGAGAAGAAGGCAGAATGTCAGACTAGCTTCATAGAAGGGGGACTGAAATGTTTTAGCTCAGTGAAGACAGTACTCTTTCTCTTAGGTAGAAAAAGATAACTCAAGGAAATACTGGGAAATACTGAATACATGAATTTTATTTCCACTGAAGACATAATAGAATAAATCAATTTATATCATTAGAGAAAGGATTTTCATTAAATTTAAAAAAGAAATTCAGCCCAGAAAAAGTTATTAAATATTTAACATGGAATACTAAGAGAAGGGGAGTAAATAAATATGAAATTGCATTAGTTTATTCAGGCACCTTTTAAACGAAGAGCAGATTCTTACACATGAAGGAGTATGTAAAGGATACACAGTTATTATTTTAATATTAACAAAGAAGGAATTACAAGTGCAAGGCATGGCCTCAGGAATCATGCATGCAGCCTTCATTAAAATGCCAGCTGTGCAAATTCCTAGTGGGCCTCAGTTTTCACATCTTTAAAATGGAGAAAATAGCACCTACCTTATGGGTTTGTGAGGAAGAGTAAATGAATTAATATATGTAAAGAACTTAAATTAGGGCCTGACAAAGAGTACAAGTTATGTGCGATTTTGCTCTTGTTTTTGTTGTTCTTACTGGTATTAGTAGCAAAGAGCCCAATGACACATTGCCAAAGATAAAAGATGATTATAGTTTCTGTGACTTAATTGTAGGCAAGAACATGGTTATATTTGCCTCTTTCTTCCTCCTGTGTTTGCCTTCAGCTCAATTCCAGGGCTGAAAGTCAAGAAATGCATATTCTTATCCCTTCCTCCACTAACCAGATGTGTAATATTTTTAAGTCACTAGTTCACTAGTTCATGTATGGATGTGAGAGTTGGACTGTGAAGAAGGCTGATCGCCGAAGAATTGATGCTTTTGAAGTGTGGTGTTGGAGAAGACTCTTGAGAGTCCCTTGGACTGCAAGGAGATCCAACCAGTCCATTCTAAAGGAGATCAACCCTGGGATTTCTTTGGAAGGAATGATGCTAAAGCTGAAACTCCAGTACTTTGGCCACCTCATGCGAAGAGTTGACTCATTGGAAAAGACTCTGATGCTGGGAGTGATTGGGGGCGGGAGGAGAAGGGGACGACCGAGGATGAGATGGCTGGATGGCATCACTGACTCGATGGATGTGAGTCTGAGTGATCTCCGAGAGATGGTGATGAACAGGGAGGCCTGGCGTGCTGCAATTCATGGGGTCGCAAAGAGTCGGACACGACTGAGCGACTGAACTGAACTGAACTGAACTGTTTTTCCTGTGGTCATGTATGGATGTGAGAGTTGGACTGTGAAGAAGGCTGATCGCCGAAGAATTGATGCTTTTGAAGTGTGGTGTTGGAGAAGACTCTTGAGAGTCCCTTGGACTGCAAGGAGATCCAACCAGTCCATTCTAAAGGAGATCAACCCTGGGATTTCTTTGGAAGGAATGATGCTAAAGCTGAAACTCCAGTACTTTGGCCACCTCATGCGAAGAGTTGACTCATTGGAAAAGACTCTGATGCTGGGAGTGATTGGGGGCGGGAGGAGAAGGGGACGACCGAGGATGAGATGGCTGGATGGCATCACTGACTCGATGGATGTGAGTCTGAGTGATCTCCGAGAGATGGTGATGAACAGGGAGGCCTGGCGTGCTGCAATTCATGGGGTCGCAAAGAGTCGGACACGACTGAGCGACTGAACTGACTGACTGACTGAGTTCACTAGTTCTGATTGTTTCAAATTCTATTAGTTTTTCACTGTCTCTCAAACTTTTCTCCAACACTCCTTTTTCCCTAATCATCTTCTTTCTCTATCTCCTGTTCTTCTTTCTCAGCCTTCTATCTCATTTTTATTATTACATATTCCAAGCATCACAGCTTCTCTGAGGCCTCATTGTTCTTCCATCCTCCATCCCTATGTGTGCAAGACCCTCCAAAATTAATATCTGGCCCCAATGCAAATCAACATTACCTCTGTTTTAGGATGAAACACAACATTTTCTGTGTCATACAAACAGGGTCTTTGTCCAAGATGAATAACACCCTGAGTCTAGGGGAAGAAGATGTGCCCATCATTTTTCTTTATTTCCAGCGACCTCTGGGAAAATGGTCAGCTCTCAGCTAACAATCAGAGAGGGGGAAGTGCCATCTCCGATTAAGAATTATTCTAATTCATGAAGCTCTACCTTTGCCTATACTTTGAGGAAGGAAATCAACATAGAGAGCTGAAGAAGGATAAACAATGTATAAAGCCCAAGGTGGGGGCAAAAAAAGCTTTAAATGTTATTTGAAGTAAAAAAATATAAATTGTGGAAGAAGACAGTTTATTATATTCTATTTATTATATTATTTTTATCCCAATGTTCTAATCTGAATAAAAGTATAAGGGGCTCCCCTGGTGGATCAAATGATAAAGAATCTGCCTGGAATGCAGGAGACCCGGGTTCAATTCTTGGGTTGGAAAGATCCCCTGGAGAAGGAAATGGCAACCCACTCCAGTATTCTTACTTGCAGAATTCCATGGACAGAGTAGTCTGGCAAGTTATAGTCCATGGGGTCGCACAGAGTATAAGAGGCCAAAGGAAAAGAGATTAATAATCCATATGTCAAAAAATTACCCATATAATGACAAAAACTAAACAATGAGGCATGTTCTGAACCTTATAAATGACTCATTTGAATATTAAAAGCAAAATTTTGTAGAGATTGATACCCACTCTGGTAAAGGGTTTGGTGCTATTATTGACTTTTTAAAACCTGGCTGGCTGTTTCAAAATATTTCTCTGGTGATCTTAGCTTACAGGAAAATCACTAGGAGTTCAGTAAATAAGTTTAACTCCCTGGTTTTCTTAAGTATGAAAGTTTTTTAAAAGTCATTATTAATATTAGTTTAACTTTTTTCGTATGTTTGAATATAACTGTGGCTCATTCTGATAGATATTTAAATAATTATTATTATTTTATAATAATAAAATTTCATTACTTTAGTTACTCTTGGTAACTGACAGAGCAGTCTTAGAGCAAGACTTAATATATTTTGTCTTTAATACAACCCCCAGTAACAGTTGGGGTTTTAGATAATAATATGAAAGTGCTATTTTGCAAAAACCTCAAAAATCTCTAACATTATGCCTAATCAGAGAAAGTCAGTTGTCATAATTTAAGGATAAATTTTTCAAGTTTCTAAGGTCTAGATGTGTATAAGAGACAGTTGGAAAAGACTCTGATGCTGGGAGTGATTGGGGGCGGGAGGAGAAGGGGACGACCGAGGATGAGATGGCTGGATGGCATCACTGACTCGATGGATGTGAGTCTGAGTGATCTCCGAGAGATGGTGATGAACAGGGAGGCCTGGCGTGCTGCAATTCATGGGGTCGCAAAGAGTCGGACACGACTGAGCGACTGAACTGAACTGAACTGATGTTCAACCTTGTTGAATGTTTGAAAACTTTTATACTAAAGTGTTGGGAAAAGTACAGAGCAAACAACAATGAAAACCAAACTGCACAGAAGTATAATTTCAAATTTCAAAACTATGAGCTGAAAAAAGATGTGGGGGAAATAGGCTAAAATATTGTGTGCTCAGTCACTCAGTCGTCTGATTCTTTTGCAACCCAATACATTGTAACCCACCAGGCTTCTCTCTTCATGGGATGCTCCAGGCAAGAATACTGGAGTGGGTTACCAATCCCTTCTCCAGGGGATCTTCTCAACCCAGGGGTCTAACTCCTGACTCCTGCATTGGCAGGCAACATCTTTATCACTGAGCAACTAAGGAAGCCCCAAAATATGAACTGTAGTAAAACTTAACATGTCTTTTATTTCTCATATTCTGTGGACTGACCATGTTCTTTTGCTAAAATCCACAAACTGCATTTTCCATAATAAAGTAGCATCACCTTCTCTCTGGCCAAGTATAATCTAGGTGGGAAGTCTCTGCGTATTGAATCAATCAATTCAGTCTCTCAGTCGTGTAAGTGTATGACTCTTTGCAACCCCATGAACCGCAGCAGGCCAGGCCTCCCTGCCTATCACCAACTCCTGGAGTCCACCCAAACCCATATCCATTGAGTAGGTGATACCATCCAGCCATCTCATCCTCTGTTGTCCCCTTCTCCTGCCCTCAATCTTTCCCAGCATCAGGGTCTTTTCCAATGAGTCAGCTCTTTGCATCAAGTGGTCAAAGTTTTGGAGTTTTAGCTTCAACATCAGTTCTTCCAATGAACACCCAGGACTGACCGCCTTTAGGATGGAATGGTTGGATCTCTGTGCAGTCCAAGGGGCCCTCAAGAGTCTTCTCCAATGTCGCAGTTCAAAAGCATCAATTCTGCGCTCAGCTTTATATTTCAACTCTCACATCCGTATGTGACCACTAGAAGGATGCTTGTAGAAAGCTGAAGACAAAGTAATGTCTCTGCTTTTCAATATGCTGTTTAGGTTGGTCATAACTTTCCTTCCAAGGAAAGTTTAATTTCATGGCTGCAGTCACCATCTGCAGTGATTTTGGAGCCCGGAAAAATAAACTCAGCCACTGTTTCCCCATCTGTTTGCCGTGAAGTGATGGCATTGGATGCCATGATCTTAGTTTTCTGAATGTTGAGCTTTAACCCAACTTTCTCACTCTCCTCTTTCACTTTCATCAAGAGGCTAGTGAGTTCTTCTTCACTTTCTCCCATAAGGGTGGTGTCATCTGTGTATCTGAGGTTATTGATATTTCTCCTGGCAATCTTGATGCCAGCTTGTGTTTCTTCCAGTCCAGTGTTTCTCATGATGTACTCTGCATATAAGTTAAAAAAGCAGGGTGACAATATACAGCCTTGATGTACTCCTTTTCCTATTTGGAACCAGTCGGTTGTTCATTGTCCAGGTCTCCCTGTTGCTTCCTGACCTGCATACAGATTTCTCAAGAGGCAGGTCAGGTGGTCTGGTATTTCCATCTCTTCAGGATCTTCCACAGTTTATTGTGATCCACACAGTCAAAAGCTATGGCATAGTCAATAAAGCAGAAATAGATGTTTTTCTGGAACTCTCTTGCTTTTTTGATGATCCAGCAGATGTTGGCAATTTGATATCTTGGTTCCTCTGCCTTTTCTAAAACCAGCTTGAACATATGGAAGTTCACCATTCACGTATTGCTGAAGCCTGTCTTTGAGAATTTTAAGCATCACTTTACTAGTGTGTGAAGTGAAGTGAAGTTGATCGGTTGCATCTGACTCTTTGCGATCCCATGGACTGTGGCCTACCAGTCTCCTCCATCCATGGAATTTCCCAGGCAAGAGCACTGGAATGGGTTGCCATTTCCTTCTCCAGGGGATCTTCCCAACCCAGGGATCAAACCCAGATCTTCCACACTGCAGGCAGACGATTTACCATCTGAGCTACCAGAGAAGCCCCTAACGTATAAGATGAGTGCAATTGCGCAGTAGTTTGAGCATTCCTGACATTGCCTTTCTTTGGGATTGGAATGAAAACCGACATTTTCCAGTCCTGTGGCCACTGCTGAGTTTTCCAAATTTGCTGGCATATTGAGTATACCACTTTCACAACAGCATCTTTTAGGATTTGAAACAGCTCAATTGGAATTCCATCACCTTCACTAGCTTTGTTCATAGTGATGCTTCCTAAAGGCCACTTAACTTCATATTCCAGGATGACTGGCTCTAGGTGAGTGACCACACCATCGTGATTATCTGGGTCATGAAGATCTTTTTTGCACAGTTCTTTTGTGTATTCTTGCCACCTCTTCTTAATAGCTTCTGCTTCAGTGAGGTTCCTACCATTTCTGTCCTTTATTGAAAAATTTTCAAGTTTGTTGAATATTTGGAAATTTTTATAATAAAATGTTTGAGAAGTACAGAACAAAGAACAGTGAAAACCAAAACGCACATGAAGTGTAATTCCAATGTTAAAAATATGAGCTAAAAAATTATGGGGAGGAAATAGACTAAAATATGAACTGTAGTGAAAGTAATCATGGTTTTTACTTACTTCTCAACACTCCATGCACTGACCAAGTTCTTTCCCCGATATTCACAGACCACATTTTCCATAACAAAAGTAGCATCACCTTCCCTGTGGCCCAAGGCAGACAGGCCTACTACCTACTACCCTGCTTGTTCCTCTCTCCTCGTCCTTGCCTTTGAGCACCTGGTGCCTTTGAGCACCAGAGTCCTCCAATCACAGCTCTAAAGACGTGTCCCCATTGGCTTCAAAGGGTTGACCAAGCCTATGGCTGACTCATCTGTTTGGTGTCCCAGGTGCAGCCTCATCCATTCTGGCTTTATCTTGGCCCATCATAGCGCTACCTGCCTCCACTTCATTTTTTCCATTTATATCTATATCTAGATAAATATATTTCAGGGTAAAGGTAAAAGCTTGTTGAAAAGTGCATGTTGAAAAGTGCATGTGGAAAGGCCTACAGATGAAATCAGAGAGGCACCCTCCACCAGTCTTTCAACCTACATTCTCTAGCTCCATGGAGTTTTACTCAGTTATTTAAGAGGGTAGGATGATTTGGGAGAATGGCATTGAAACATGTATAATATCATATGTGAAACAAATCACCAGTCCAGGTATGATGCATGATACTAGATGCTTGGGGCTGGTGCACTGGGACGACCCAGAGGGATGGTACAGGGAGGGAGGAGGGAGGGGGGTTCAAGATGGGGAACACATGTATACTTGTGGTGAATTCATGTTGATGTATGATAGTGCTGCAGTTCATGGGGTCGCAAAGAGTCAGACATGACTGAGTCACTTAACTGAATGAGGTTTGTTATAGCTATTTTCCAAGCAGCAAGCATCTTTTAATTTTGTGGCTGCAGTAATTTTTCCAGGAGTCCTGTACAGATGTGAGAGTTGGACCATAAAGAAGGCTGAGCATCGAAGAATTGATGCTTTCAAATTGTGGTACTGGAGAAGACTCTTGAGAGTCCATTGGACTGCAAGGAGATCAAACCAGTCAATCCTAAAGGAAACCAATCCTGAATATTCACTGGAAGGACTGGTACTGAAGCTGAGGCCTCAATACTTCAGTACCTGACATGAGGAGCCGACTCATTGGAAGGTTCTCTGATACTGGAAAAGACTGAATGCAAAAGAAGAAGGCATCAGAGGATAGATGGTGAGATATCACCGATTCAATGGACATGAATTTGAGCAAATTCTAGGAGATAGTAGCAGACAGAGAGCCTGGCGTGCTTCAGTCCATGGGGTCATGAGTGCTTACAGCACTTAGCTACTGAACAACTGTTCACATATATTGCGGTTGTACAACTCCTAGCAACATAAAAGTCTATTAAACCTACACATGAGGAAGGAATATAATGATGTGATTTCAGATATTTAAAACTACTCTGATGAGGGAATTACCTTCTTGCAATGAAGATTATATCTTAATACTTCTATCTTCTTGGAACCAGACATTAGTCTATGCAGCAGGTATGAATTTGCAACCTCATATTTAGGTAACAGAAACAGCATCCTTTATTTTCTTTAATTCACTTAAATTCAACTCTGAGTACCATCTCAACAACAGGCTGTCAAGAAATCCAGTCCCAATCAGTATGGGGACTTCTGCTCCAAAGTCAAATACTGCAGCAAAGCTTGAGAGTTTTATTTGGCAAGGGGTACGGGGTGAGAGTAAATATTAGTCTTCTGGAAAAATAATGACAGCTGCTGAGATGCAGAATCCAGGCTCTCACGGTCATCACTGCCTCCATGTCATTCTCAGGGCATGTGACCTTGTGCCTTGCATGGGAACCTGAAGGCCGGGAGAACACGCTCCCTTTCAAGCCTCTCTCTCATATCTTGCTGTCACAATCCTTCAGGCTAGAAGGAGTTGGCCTTGGGCTTCCAACATCCTTTACATAATTTTTATCCCACTTGGGCATAAGATAAAATTTTATGTTTTAATCAGGGAATGATAGAAGAACAGAGATACTTTTTTCTATCCTTTGTCAATCCTGACTATCCATTGCCTGGATAAGATGTCCAAACTTTCTTACTGAAGGACAGAAACTTAATATTAACTCTTTCATATATTACTACAATGAAATTCTTAATCTTTTCTAGTCCACTCATCCCAACACTCACACCTCCCTCGGGTCACTATGGAAATCACATATACAGAAAAGAGTCTGCCTGCCAATGCAGGGACATAGGTTAAATGCCTGGTCCAAGAAGATCCCACCTGCGGCAGAGAAATTAAGCTCATGTGCCCCAACTGCTAGGCCTTACGAGCTACAACTACTAAGCCGGTGTCCCTAGAGCCTGTGCTCTGAAACAAGAGAAGCCCCCACAATGAGAACTCCGCGCACCACAATGAAGAGCAGCCTCCAACTGACACAACTACAGTATGTCCGAATGTGCAATGAAGACCCAGCGCAGCCAATACATGAGTAAACACATCAATAAATGAAAAGCAAAGAGGAGCAGAACACTTATCTTCCTGACCGCTGGCCCACCCATTATGGCGTCCCTCCTACTGCCTCTGCTAGGACCAGGTACATAATTTGCAGGGTCAAGTGCAAAATGCTGGGTCCTTTTATTGAAAATTATTAAAAGTTTCAAGACAATGACAACAGAGCATGAAAGCTAGCCCCGGACTTTTCTTAGTGGGGGACCATTTTTATGTGACCGCACAGGTCACATGACCTTGAAGCTTGTCCCAACCTCTGTTTATTTCAGCCCTTCACCATCTTCAATAAGGAATTATAATTTCTTACAAGGAATTTTATAAATGAAAATTGGGAAATATTTGGAAGATTGCTGACAAAGGGCGATTTACCTAATTAATGTAGAGCTCAAAAAGATTATGAGGTATCACTTCACACCAGGTGGAATAGCCATCATCAAAAATTCTACAAACAATAATTCCTGGAGAGGGTGTGGAGAAAAGGGGACCCACTTGTACTGACAGTGGGCATATAAATTGGGACAGCCACTACGGTGAACAATATGGCAGCTGCTGAAAAACTAAAAATATAATCACCATATGACCAACACTTGGGCTTTTTCCTGGAGAAAATGTTAATTCAAAAAGATACATTCACCTCAGTGTTCATTGCAGCACTGTTTACATAGCCAAGACATGCAACATTTTTTAATCATAGCAAAAATGGAAAACAAATAAAAATACTTGAAGCAAACAGTTTCTAAACAAGGGGTCAAATTGCTAGATACTTGTAAAAGCACAGGGTTAAAGATAAGGAAAGCAAGAACCCCATATCACAACCAAGTTCTACATTAGCGTTCAAATAGCAGAAAAGATGATATACTAAAAGAACTAGCACGTCCTCATCTTTTTTTTTTTTATCCCCCCATCCCAGGAACTCAGAATTCTGAGCCAATGGTCAGGTGAGATCATGGGTGATTTTTTTTTCTTTCTTCATATTTTTCTGGCAACTTTAAGTTTTCTGTTATGAGCATGTGTTTTTTTTTAATAAAGTTATACAGTATCTTTTTCAGTGTATAAAGAACATAACTGGATTTTATAAATTACAGTCATAAGCATTCTTCTATTTCTCCATGAAAGGGTAACAAAAGGACAACACATATTTATTCATACCCACATAAACTCTGAAGGGACCCTTGGAATTCAAGGACATGAATCCAGTCAATCCTAAAGGAAATCAGTCCTAAGTACCTCAGAACAAGACCCAGTTTCCCCCTCAGTCAGTCTGTCTCATTAATAATCTTCCATATTCCAAGTCCATGGGCAGAGATGGTAGGAGGGGCACAATCACACTTAGAACTAAACTCCATAACTGCTGGAGACTCTGAGAGGGTTCAGACAAACCTTGTGTGCATCAGGACCAAGACACCCCATGGAGATTAAGACAGAACTGTGTAAGAGTGTCTCTTGTGGAAGTATAGGTCAGCAGGGGACTGCTACAGGGCCAGGGGCTCTGGGTGCAGCAGACCTGGGTATGGCATAAGCTCTCTTGGAGGAGGTTGCCATTAACCCCACCATAGAGCCACCACAAAAGCTTACACAGGATTGGCAAACAGACTCTTGTAGGGTGCAAACAGAACTTTATGCACACCAGGAACCAGAGAAAGGGGCAGTGACCCCACAAGAGACTGACACAGATTTGCCCGTGAGTGTCCATGGGTATCCAGCAGATTGTGGCCTGCTGCAGGGTACTGAGCAGAGTGTACATACTGTTGTGTGCATGGGACCTTTGAATGAGACTGATATCTTATTCATTATACCTCTACCATAGTTTGGTCTCAGCTCACATCACAGAGAGAACACAACCCCACCCATCAATGGAAAATTGGATTAAGGATTTATTGAGCATGGCCCTATCATCAGAACAAGACCCAGTTTCCCCCTCAGTCAGTCTCTCTCATCAATAATCTTTCATAAGTATCTTATCATTCTCCACCAGAGGACAGAGATACTGAAAACCATGATCACAGAAAACTAACCAACTTGATCACATGGACCACAGCTTTGACTATGAGCCATGCCATGCAGGGCCACCCAAGATGGATGCATCATAGTGGAGAGTTCTGACAAAACATGCATCACTGGAGAAGGGAATGGGAAACAACTTCAGGATCCTTGTCTTGAGAACCCCAAGAGTTTTTACTTTATGAAAAGGTAAAAACATAGGACAATGAAAGATGAATTCATCATGTCAGTAGGTGGCCAGAATGCTATTGAGGATCAGTGGAGAACTAACTCCAGCAAGAGTGAAGAGATGGAGCCAAAGCAAAAACAATGACCAGTTGTTGATGTGAATGTGAGATAAGAAAGTCATCCTCAGTGATCAATCCAAACAAATAGAGGAAAGCAGTAGAATGAGAAAGACTAAAGATCTCTTCAAGAAAATGACAGATACCAAAGGAACATTTCTTGCAAAGATGAGCACAATGGAGGATAGAAATGGTCTGGATCTAACAGAAACAGGAAATATTACCAGTGGCCTTTTTTTGATTTCTCAATTGTGATATCATGTTGCAGTTTAACTTTTCATATCACGTATAATAAAGCAAATAAGGCATATTGCCTGAGGCATCTTTCTTCACTGAATTGCATTTACCTGTGCAACTTTCCTTCCTGATCATGTGGTTTGTTCTTGTTTTTATTTTGGTGTGGGACACCTGGTCAATTTGTAAGGCTAGGTATCATTTAGTGCCCTGCCACAAAATCACAGCAGATGGTTACTGCAGTCATGAAATTAAAAGACGCTTACTTCTTGGAAGGAAAATTATGACCAACCTAGACAGCATATAAAAAAGCAGAGCCATTACTTTGCCAACAAAGGTCCATCTCGTCAAAGCTATGGTTTTTCCATTAGTCATGTATGGATGTGACAGCTAGACTATAAAGAAAGCTGAGTGTTGAAGAACTTATGCTTTTGAACTGTGGTGTTGGAGAAGACACTTCAGAGTCCCTTGGACTGCAAGGAGATCCAACCAATTCAGCCTAAAGAGATGAGGCCTGAATGTTCATTGGAAGGACTGATATTGAAGCTGAAACTCCAATACTTTGGCAAGCTGACTCATTTGAAAAGATCCCGATGCTCAGAAAGATTGAGGTCAGAAGGAGAAGGGGACAGCAGAAGATGAGATGGTTGAATGGCATAACTAAGTCAATGGACACGAGTTTGGGTAAACTCCTGGAGTTGGTGATGGACAGGGAGGCCTGGCGTGCTGCAATTCATGGACTTGCAAAGGGTCGCACACGGCTGAGCGATTGAACTGAATTAAACCTTGTGAATAATCACTGTCCATACTCATTGGAAAAGACCGTGATGCTGGGAGGGATTGGGGGCAAGAGGAGAAGGGGACGACCGAGGATGAGATGGCTGGATGGCATCACCAACTCGATGGACATGCGTTTGCGTGAACTCAGGTAGTTGGTGATGGACAGGAAGCCTGGCGTGCTGCAATTCATGGGGACGCAAAGAGTCGGGCACGACTGAGTGACTTCACCTCACCTCACCTCTCGCTACTGTGGTAACTACATCTTTAGAGGTATGCACAATTTCTGCTTGTAAATAAGAGTAGAATGAGCTAAAGGAAGCCCCCCAAAGCTTGTCTCTCCTCGGTTTTATTGTAGTCCATATTTCTTGGTGGACGAAGCTGATGTACAGTTGCCTTTAGTGTAGCTGTACCACTTCTTGCTCCCTTACACCAATACACACTGGCAATCAGTGGTTATTTCCTTCTACCTGCTCTCAGACAGTGTGTAGTACATCACTCTTGCTAAGTTGGTTCCTGTGGATTATGTATTTGACAGATATTTGTGGGAATCTATGACTTTCAGCCTTCCAGTGTAAGCCTTCCTCTCACCCATCTCCATTGCTAAGCAACAGTATATTCCCAGCACTAGGTGTCCATTTCACTGTGATTAAAGATAAATCCAGAGATTATCACCCTGAGTGAAAGAGGGTCAATTCAAGAAACATCATGGAATGAAACACAGAGGTCAGATACAAAAAGGCACAGCAGTGAGCACCCACACAAAGGTAATGTGGTTATCCAACCTTTGCAAGATGGATAGCAAAGACCCTGGTGGATGGAAGGTATACATCTGGATCTTGGCGTTAATTTATTCCCGCAGACACAAAATACAGAATCAACGTAAACCTGCTTCAAAAAGAGTGGTAGGCAAAACACATTCTAATAACATGTAGGTGAAAACAAGCACAGCTGAAAACATCTGATAATCTCAGTGTCATGGAACGAGAATCTGTACATGTAAAACAAAAGCATCCTTGTCAATCTATGTAAAAAGAATAGGAACTTTTACTTAAAACCTAAGTGTGAGGAGACACCAGCTTTTGTGGCATCCTTTGGCTCATTCTATACTAATGTACAACCAGGCCTGTTTAAAAAAAAAAAAAAATGTCTCAGGCAGTGTAGGCCATCAGAAAAGAGGAGGGAATAAAGCCTCCAGTGTGGAGGCTTTTCTCTATAACCAAGCCTTAAAACTATTGCTGATAGATATCTGATATTCAAAAGGCATGTGGACTCAAAATGACACCTACCCTTGAACACGTCAGGGGTCACACACCCAAAAATAAAGAAAAAAATAGCAACAAAAACACAAAAAACATAATCAGGACACTCTCAGGAAGACAGCATCAGCAGGTAAATACAACTGGAAGTGCTTTCGAAAGCAAAAAGCCCATGAATAGTGCTCCATAGGGTTTCTTCTCAGAGATACAAAATCCAAACTGCCAGGAGACATAAACTCTGAGCACTGGTAAAAGCCACCATGGAAAATGGTCCAGACTGGAAATGGTAGATTAACATTAGTCAGGGTGATCCTTTGATAGTAGTTGAGGGATATCAGTTGGAGGAGCCAGTATAAGAATCACTGTCCCCGTGACTTTATAGATAAAAAGAGACAGAAAGTATGACACCTAGGACACCTCAGAAATACACAGCTTTTGAAAACCACTGCAAGAGAGCATGCACTACAGCAGCATTCCCAACACCCAGAGATGAAAGTAAAGAAAGTACACAGGGACGGAGAGATGAATGGATCAAGAAATGGGATACAAGTTCACAAAGGAATATGATTCAGGCCTTGAAACAAGGAAATAATATCATTGTCAATGGTACAAATAAGTGTGGTGATAATCAGAGTCAGTGAAGAAGGGCAGATTAGAGATGGGTCATCTGAATTACCTTTCAAGAGGGACAGACAGTATTGCTGGCATTGAGTACTGCACCGGAAGTAAAATGGACACCCAGTGCTGGGAACTCCCTGATGCTTAGGAAAGATGATGGCTGACAGGGAGGCTTACACTGGAAGGCTGAAATTCATGAATTCCCAGAGATACATGTCAAATTCATAATTCACAGGGTCCAACTTAGCAAGAGTGATGTACAACACCCTTTCCGAGGGCAGGTTAGAAGAAACAACTGCTGCTGATTGCCTCTGTGTATCAGTGTAAGGGAGCAAAATTGGTACAGCTATTGAGAAAGTCAATTCCTAGGCAGATTGATAAGAAGTCCAGGGTGCCCAAGGAAGAGAAAGGTGTCTGGGGCTCTTGAAGTGGAGACTGAGGGGTCTGGAATTCTCAAGGAGGAGAAAAAGACAAACTTTTTTCCCTCTACATTCCTTAGTGTCAATTACACAACCCAGTTTAAACTCTGTGCTAGGGATTACACAACAACAGTGTATCCGGTTGGAGGACAGTTTCTCCTTCCTGAAAACCTTCTGAATAATCCTGAAATATTAGAATATATATTATAGGAGTGGGCCTAGTAAGATGTTTGCAACCTGCAGACATTATTTGGATTCACTGTACTAACTAATTGGAGAGTATATAACTCCATTGCTAACACTAGCAAGGGGGGGGGTGCTCTTTCTTCCCCCTTCTGATGTCTATGTCAGAAGCTTTCTCTATCCCTTTTATACTTTAATAAAACTCTATTGCACAAAAGCTCTGAGCGATCAAGCCTGGTCTCTGGTCCCTGATTGAGCTCTCTTCCAGAGGCCAAGAATCCCTGTGTCTTTTCGTGGGTCAGCAACAACCTTTCACGACAACAAAGGCAACTGTACATGAGCTTCTTCCAACAAGAAGCGTGAACTACACTAAAACTGAGAAGGAAGAAGACACAAGCTTTCAAGGGGCTTCCTCTAGCTCGTTCTACTCTCATTTACAAACAAATGGCACGTACCTCTGAAGATACAGTTACCATAGTAACAAGAGGAGAGCCCGAAGAAATGCTGCCACCTTGTGGCCGCTTTCAGGAACATCAATCACAAACCTTGGTGGACACTAACTATTCATAAGGTCAAAAGGGGCTTACATGACATCTACCCTTTATTGGAAAAGACTCTGATGCTGGGAGGGATTGGGGGCAGGAGGAGAAGGGGACGACAGAGGATGAGATGGCTGGATGGCATCACTGACTCGATGGACCGGGGTCTGAGTGAACTCCGGGAGTTGGTGTGCTGCGATTCATGGGGTTGCAAAGAGTCGGACACGACTGAGACTGCACTGAACTGAACTGAACCCTTTATTTCGGCCACACCGAAATAAAAACAAGAGCAAACCACACGATAGTAAGGGAAAATCAAGAGGTAAATGCAATTCAGTATTTAGAAAGAAGCCTCTAGAAATGTGCCTTCTTTGATTTCTTACCCTTGATAAGAAAAGTTAAACTGCAATGCGACATCACTACTGAGAAACTAAAATGACAACCATCAAAAATTCTAGAGACAAGAAGCAGTAGAGTAATATTAGTAAGTGAAAGTGAAGTCGCTCAGTCGTGTCTGACTCGTTGTGACCCCCATGGACTGTTGCCTAGCAGGTTCCTCCATCCATGAGGTTTTCCAGGCAAGAATACTGGAGTGGATTGCCACTTCCTTTTCTGGGTCTGACTCAGGAATTGAACCTGGGTTTACGGCATTTAGGCAGATGCTTTATCATCTGAGCCGCCAGGGAAGTTCATTTACTAACTAATGTTACTAAACGGGGCCCTTAGATGCCACTGGTGGGTGGTAAGCAGTTTGAGCCTTTATGGGCATGACTGTCAAAATGACTTGGAATCACAAACTGAGACAGATGATGTCATGTGGTGGTTTCACTGCCAGAGTACTTGAGAAATCAAAATATGCTGGGAAACACACACCCATACCCACAACCCAACAACCATGCACTGTAGCAGCATTCACAATGCCCAAGAGATGAAAGAAAAGAGAATCTTTAGGTGCAGATGGAAAAGAAAGAAATGTGACAGAGATACACAATGAAATTGACTCTAACATTATCAAAATGCAAAAAAATACCACTTTCAGGGATACACAAAAATCTAGAATGAATCACACTAAGTAAAGAAGGGCTGATGAAAGAGTTATCACATCATATACCTTCCAGAGGAGATTAAAAAGAAAATGGATGGCGATGATACCCAAACAAAAGTGAAATGGACTGACACTCCTGGTAAGAATATTACGGTTAGAAAAGAGTGTCAGTGGGTGAGAGGCCAAAAGGTGAAGGCTGGAATAAACTTATACCCACAAATAGGCAATTCATAATCCACATGGAACTCCTGTATCAAAAGACATGTACTCAACAGAGTCTAAAAACATAGCTGAATATCTCCAGGTGGCTGTGAAAGGTAACAGAGAAACAGTTTTCTTAGGACAACTACAACAGTGTAAATATTCTTAAGTAAGAAACAAGTGAAAGAAACAAACTTTCACTTACAGAAAAACCTGAAAGAGTAAAGAGACAAAAGCTTTTAGTGACTTCCTGAATCTCATTTTACTCTGATTTACAACAAGGCCTGGGATAAGCACAGAGGCTGCCGTTACCACAGGAACAAGAGGAGGAAATGAAGAAATGCTGCTACCTTGTGTACATTTTCTCTCATAGCAACCTTAAACTAACTGTGGACACACTATGCACAAGGGTGCTGAGCTCTAACAGATACCACTCACCCTTAACAAATTGCCAGGGGTCACATAGGGGAAGAAAACTAAAGTAAACACAGGGGAATCTAACAGGAAGAGGATATGAACAGGTAAACACAATTATGTGTTTCTTTAAAACATTTGCACATATGGTGAATTCTAAGAGATACAAACACCTAAGCTGCGGGGACATTATCATCTCTGCCTGAGCATGGGAAAAGGACACTGTCAAAAGCTGGTCATGGCATCAATGGTACAGTAACATTAGTACAGTGGATGCTTTAGCGTACTGTTAGGATGTATGTGGTAAGAGCTACTATAAGCGTGACTAGAAAAGTGTACTCTCATGAGAGAAAAACAAAGTAATAAAGAGGTAGAAAGAGTGTGATAAACCAAGCCTTCTCCTGGAATATTTCAGAAGTGAACAGATTTGGAACACCACACACCCCAACTGGGTCCCAGGCACCATTCAGAACATCAAAGTGATGAAAGTAAAGATAGCGTACCTGGACAGAGGAATGGATAAAGAAATGTTACAGAGATCTAGAATGAATTATGAATCAAGGATTGAAATATGAAAGTAGGCCATCTTCAGAGATAGAGATAAATGTACAGATCATCATATTGAGTGAAAGTCAACTTGAGAGGCATCATGGGATCAACTGAGAGGTGGGATACAAAACCCCACAGTAGTGAGCACCCACACAAAGGTGACACGGACATCAAACCTGGCAAGAAACTTATGTGTAACAGAGGACCCTGATGGATGAAAGGGATACATCTGGAGCTTGGCATTAATTTCTTCCCATTGATACATATAAAATAGCGAATGCACCTAAACCTACTTCAGTAAGTGTTGTAGACAAAGCAGGCTCTAATGACATGTAGTGAGACCAAGCACAGCTGAATTCATCTAGTACACTCAGTGCCACGGAAACAGAATCTGTACACATAAAACCAACTCATCCCTGTCTTCAACTTAAAGAGAATGGGAACATTTACTTCAAAAATTCAAGAGTGAGAAGACACCAGGTTTGGTGGCATCCCCTGACTCGTTG
>SJYT01062677.1:293159-319439 GCA_006410635.1 Cephalophus harveyi | reverse complement strand
AGGAAACCAGAATTGAAAGAGACACATGTACCCCAATGTTCATTGCAGCACTGTTTATAATAGCCAGGACATGGAAACAACTTAGATGTCCATCAGCAGATGAATGGATAAGAAAGCTGTGGTACATAAACACAATGGAGTATTACTCAGCCATTAAAAAGAATTCATTTGAATCTGTTCTAATGAGATGGATGAAACTGGAACCTATTATACAGAGTGAAGTAAGCCAGAAAAAAAAACACCAATACAGTATACTGACACATATATATGGAATTTAGAAAGATGGCAATGATGACCCTGTATATGAGACAGCAAAGGAGACGCAGATGTATAGAACGGACTTTTGGACTCTGTGGGAAAGGGAGAGGGTGGGATGATTTGGGAGAATGGCATTGAAACGTGTATACTATCATGTAAGAACGAAGCACAAGCCTATGTTCGATGCAGGATACAGGATGCTTGGGGCTGGTGCACGAGGATGATCCAGGGAGACGATATGGAGTGGGAGGTGGGAGGGGGGATTCAGGATTGGGAGCTAATATACACCCATGGTGGATTCATGTCAATGCATGGCAAAACCAATACGGTACTGTAAAGTAAAATAAAGTAAAAATAAAATTAAAAAAAAAAAAGAATACTGGAGTGGGTTGCCATTTCCTACTCCGGGGGATCTTCCTGACCCACGGATTGAACCCGTGTCTCTTGCATCTCCTGCATTAGCAGGTAGATTCTTTACCACTGTGCCACTTGAAAAGTACTACTTGACCATAATGTACCATGTACATGCATTATTAAAATCCAGAAATGTAAAGTTTACACACTAAAGGCTTAGGAATAAAGGAGACTGACCAGAAAAAAAATAATAATAATAAAGTGGATTAGGTCATTTATTGTACTTGGAAGAGCCTCCAGTAAGAGCTAGCAGTAAGAACCACCCTTCCTCATGAGTCTGAATTGTATCCTCCCTTCCTTCTCTCTTTCTGCTCTTACCTCCATTTTTCCCTCATTTTTTCCTGGCTTTCTCCTTTCACTCACCAATTTATGCAATCACTCACCACCTCTTGCACTGTCTATTGAGTCTCTACCACATTCCAGGTGCTACACCTGGGCAGAGTTTAACAGAATGGGTCAGATCTTCACCAGCTGAGGAATCATGGGTGAGCTGTTACTGACAAGTGCTCCAGAAATATACACTTCATTACTCCACCCCTGTAGACAATACTTTTCATTTTAAACTATAAGCAGTACTGTTGCATTCACTATATAAATGATCGTTTCTAAAGGCTTTTTACTCTTGTAATCAAACCCAACATATACAGACTAGCCTCACATACAAAGTAACTAACAGGGAAACAAGTGATCAAGTCTTATATACTCAAATCATCTGTTAGTTCTCCAGCTTTTACAGTAAGTGATCTTGTAAACTGTTTTCAATGATTTAACTTTAAAAACCAATTTAAATTCTAACTAGGTGGTAGGGACTCTGTTAGGGACTAAAAATACAAAGATGAATGAATCAGAATCACTTCTCCCAACAAGCTCAAGTGACAGACAAGAGAATTGGTAATATAATGTGATAAGAACTTCAGCAGAGAAATACATAGAATGCCATGAAACACAAGTGAGGGAACTGATCACTTGCCAGGGAGGAATCAGGCAAAGCTACAGAGAGGTGGTATTATTAAAAAAAAAAAAAAAATTTAAGAAGCAAATGAAAGAATGAGCTCCCATTTCTGTGGTCCAGAGATGAGTTTCCCAGGCCCCTTCTATGTATCTGCTCTACCCTCTTTGTGAGTAGTCTTGGAGCAGTATGCCCGGATTCCATGCCCTCCCCTTCCTTGCTCTGCCACTTCACCCAAAGTTGAAAGTCCAGGGAGCCCATGAACTCTAAGCTGAAGGGAACAGGCACAATAAGATTAGAATTAGGTCCTACACATTTAAGAATCTTAGGCAGCGGAGGGCCAGAGGGTAACAGCACTTAACATTTTCTGATCTCTTACTTCCCAAACATGTTGGGGATCTTAAAAACCAAAACTCAGTCCATCCTTGTGGCAATGAATAATTAAAGAAATATTCTTGAATTAAACTAATGTTTACTGACTTTCCACTGTGTACCAGTACCAGGTACAGTGATAAATAAGATAGGTGACATTCCTGCTCTGATACTCAATCCTTTCATGGATTTTATCCACGGAGGGCTAAAGCAATTCATCCAAAGGTGCAGAGCTGGAAAGTGGTAGAGCTAGGACTGGAACCTTGCTCTTTCTGACTCCAAGTCCTACACTCGCAACACTCCTGAAATAAAGTCAAAACCAAGCAAACCCTGTGTGTGCTCACAGGAGAGAGGTAAACAACCAAAGGAAGCAGAGTCTAACTCACCCCTTGACCCCAGGCATTGGCAGTGTCTGCGGCATGATTAGATGTCTATGTCTGGGGCTTTGTAAGCTGCCCAGATTATTTTAAGAACCAGTGTCCCAGGTGTCGCAGGGAGCCGCTCTGGGGTTCCTTAGAGGAAGGAAAGGAGGGGGCCAGTTTTAAACAGGCCCCTTGACTCTCACTTGAACATGAACATCCCCACTTTTATCTTGTTCATATCTTGGGCCTCTGCCTCAGGTTGCCACTAAAGAAAGAACTCTGATGCTAACAAAATAAACAAATTTGAACCACTCTCTCAAGGTTCTCAGATGTAAAACATCCATGGAATTTTTGCATTAAGAAAACTTTCTCTCAGCATCATTTTGGATGTTACATGCTGGTACTTTGGTTATGGGCATTTTTATATGCTATTGTAGAAAAGGAAAAAATTGCTTGAATTATTAGAAAAATGTCATAACTTAGCAAAAGTGTAAATGAATGGTATAAACTTAAGTTGGAATAAACTTAAACCTAGAGTTTATACCAACCTTTACATATTCACTTGGTGCATATTTATGGGACATCTACTATGTTCTAGATGATGAGGACCAGTCAGTCCTAAAGAGACCAACCCTGACTATTCATTGGAAGGACTGATGCTGAAGTTGAAGCACCAATACTTTGGCCACCAGATAGGAAGAGCCGACTCATTGGAAAAGACCCTAATTCCCTGATTGAGGGTAGGAGCAGAGGGGGTGGCAGAGGATGAGATGGTTACATAGCATAACTGACTGAATGGACATGAGTTTGCACAAACATTGGGAGATAGTGGGGGACAGGGAAGTCTGGTGTGCTGCACTCTGTGGGGTCAAAAAGAGTCAGACACAACTTAGCAACTGAACAACGAGAAGATGATGAGGATACCACTATGAGGCTGAGAGACACGGGGACTTTCAGGTAGCATATATTCTGATCAGTTCAGTTCAGTCCATTTGCTCAGTCATGTCCAACTCTTTGCGACACCGTGGACTGCAGCACGCCAGACTTCTCCGTCCTTCACCAACTCCCGAGCTCAGATTTTCTGATGGGAGAGATAAATAGACAAATATACGAAGGAGACAGGGTTTAATCATGCACATCTTTCAGTCCTGGGTCCTCTCTGCCTGGAGTCCTCTAGAAGAGGGCTCAGGGCTCCTCCTCGGTCCTCTCAAACACTGAGGAGCCGTTTTCCCTCTTGCTGGGGCCTGGGACAGACGCGCAGAGGCTCGGTTCACGTGGGGGGGTCAGCTGGCACGTGTGGCAGCTGCTACTGTGGCCTCTGTCTTCAAAGGCTTACCAAAGATCTGATGGAGTCTGGAAACCAGCCTGCCTACGAGGAGGGACAGGCCGTGGGTTTCTAGACATCAGAGGGAGTGTCCTTTGATAACAAGGAATCTAAGTTATCTACACTTCACTAGGGCTGCTTGGCCTTTAAAACAATTTTGAAATGTCCACAAGCTTCCCAAGTGGCACAGTGGTAAAGAATCCTCCTGCCAATGCAGGAGATGCAAGAGATGCAGGTTCAATCCCTGGGAGATCCCCTGGAATAGGAAATGGCAACCCACTCTGGTATTCTTGCCTGGAAAATTCCATGGACAGTGGAGCCTAGTGGACTACCGCTCAAAGGATCACAAAGAGTCGGACACAAGTAAGCACAGGGAAGTCGGACACAACAGAAGCCCATATTCTGAGAGGTGGTCATTTCCATACATCCTGTTGCTTCAATCCTGTAAGAACAGACATCTGATCTATCAGATGTCTAGAACTCAGCCTGGAGCGAGGATCTGCATCTTTATCTGGATGAACATTCACAAACAATTTGAGCTTAATTGGTATACTCATACGTCACACAATCTGATTTCAAGGCTAGAGATAGGTGTTAAGGCAGAGGGCAACCACCTATCATCTAACAAGCGGATATATAAGAAAAATGTATAATAAACATATCAACAGCTGGCATATAAATGAGAATGTAAAGGTAGTTCAAGCTCCATGGAGACAATCTGTTCTCCTAAACACTGTCTCATTCTTTAACATTCTTTCGTAGCCTCAACAAGAAGGATACCTATCTTATGTGGATATGATCACAAGTTTTAAATGAATAAAAAAATTAATTAAAAAATTAATGAGATTTTTTTTTCTTTAAATGACTATATACAAACTTCAAACAGTTCTTTCGTAGTCAAATCAATGCCATGAGAAATTCTCAGACTCAGAACTTTCATTCCACTGGGTTCATCTCCCAGATTAAAAGACTTGTTCATAAAACAGCATTTATTATTTTCTTCTTCTACTAAATAAAAAGTTATACACACTTCAAAATTAAAAAATATTAAAGGCACCAAGAAACAAGTTAAAATCACCCAGAAAAGTTTAGGTAGAAATACAAATAAGAACAATTTGGAGTCATTTCCTCCAGTCTTACGTATTATGTAATATTTTAAGATGAATAAAGATTCTGTTAAGAACCTGAATTACCTACACATCAGGGCAGAGTTCCATAATTAGTGGCAGGGGTGAAGACAGAAGATGCTCTCTGACTACTGAATTGGCAAGATCAGAAATGAATGGCGCCATAAAGATCCCAAGTCTTCCATTAATGCTTAAAGCTGAGGCTTTATTTATAAGGAGATTCTAAATTCTAGTCTGGTCTCACCCGGCTGCCTTTGATAGAGGTAGCCTGCTTGTCATGCTCATGAAGAAAAAGGTCCCAAGCTCCATAAAGACTTTTCCCCCGACACCTAAAGGGGAGAGAAATATATCGACAAGTCAGGGGCAGAACTGGGACAAACCCTAAAAAACTTCTTTCTCTTTGGGATCAGCTGACCTAAAGTCAGGATTGACTATTCCAGCTGGGGTCAGATCAGTGAGTGCACAGGGAGAGGTGATGTCCAGAGGCAAAGTTGCTGCCCAGATTTTAAGCAGCCTGGACCATTTTCTATACCTTACATGCATGCATGCTAAGTAGCTTCAGTCATGTCCAACTCTTCTCAACCCTGTGGACTGTAGCCTGCCAGGCTCCTCTGTCCATGGGATCCTCCAGGCAAGAATACTGGAGTGGGTTGCCATGCCCTCCTCGAGGGGATCTTCCCAAACCAGGGATTGAAACTGCATCTTATAGTCTCCTGTATTGGCAAGTGGGTCCTTCACCACTAGCACCACCTGAGAAGCCCTTGTCTATAGCACTGCTTTCCAAACTTGAGCCAGCATCAAAGCGTACATGAAATATGTGTGTGTGTGTTTAGTTGTGAAGTTATGTTTGACTCTTTTTTGACCCCACGGACTGTAGCCCACCAGACTCTTCTGTCCATGAAATTTCCCTAGCAAGAGTGCTAGAGCAGGTTGCCATTTCCTTCTCTGGGAGCTTCCTGGACCAAGGTAGAACCCACATCTCCTGCATTGGCAGGTGGGTTCTTTACCACTGTGCCACCAGGGAAGTATACATGATAATACATTTCTGTTTGTTTCTCTTTTGTTAAAAAGAAAAAAGAAAAAAGGCTCCCTCCGAGGGTTTTTAAACCACAGATTGCTCAGCTCCCACCCCAGAGTCTCTGATTCAGTAGACCTTGGGCGGGGCCTGAGTACTGCATTCCTATCAAGTCACCCCAACACCAGAGTCCCAGGACCACACTTTGAGAACCACAGGTCCACACTGACACTTGCTCTGTGGAACACAGGTTCAGAACTCAGGCTTACAAGGCAGACAGACCTGATTTTCATTCCTGGCTCCATCACCTATAACTATGTGAGCCTGGGTGAGTAATTTAATTAATCTGAGCTTCTGTTTCCTCATACATCAAAAAGGGATAATAAGGTTATCCCAAGAAATGGAACATATAGTTTATGCTGTGTTAAGCAGATTACCCAGCTCACAGTAAATACTCAATACATGATTTTGTATTCTTTTAAGTTTAACCTTAACACCCTCCTGGAACCTTCCTGTATCTGTTAGTACGGATCCCCCAACCCTCTAAAATGCTGGCTCACTCCCTTCCTTTCCAACCGCCTGGTGTGGAAGAAAGCACCTGCCCCCACACAGCCTCCCAACTCAGCTAGCAAGCGCCTCTGACCAAGCTAGTCCTCTGCTGCCACCTTGTGGCCTGAACTCGCCTAACAACTTGCAGGTTAATCTGTTCAGCAGGTCCCTGGGGCTGCAATCCCAAAACAGAGGTTTTTCTTTGCAAAGGAGCCAGAGGTGGTGTCCACTCAGGCTGCAAGTGGTTAGGAGGATCCTGAGGGAGTCTTCTCAGCCAGATCAATCGAAAGGGCCATGCTTCCAGAAGACTGCAAAACAACACAGGTGCTCAGATCAGGACCAGGCAACTCGGAGAGCTATCTGCTGATCCCCAGGCAGGAATCTGGAGGCTTCCACTGACCTCACACCTGTCCTGGCCAGCAGCCTTCAGAGCAGTACCTTCACCTGTGGTCATTTCTGAGGATTCCTGGGACCTCAGGGTTTGTATCTTCAGAGTCCTCTTGCTGCTGCCAAAGACATGTCGGGAACAAGGTTATTATGGGGACCCCGGAGGTCCCATGCTGGAACCCATTTCTGATGGACTGCTCATCATACTAAGTTTCTGGGATAAGCCCAGTGCTTAAGTAGGAAAAGACACAGGACACGCATGTTGGCCGCGAAATGAGTCCCCGAGATGCTCTTGCCATCTTGTTTTTCATTCCCACTGCAAGCAGTTCACTAAGGTGTTACAGCTCAACAGGAATTGTGGTTGTTCAGTCACTAAGTCATCTCCAATTCTTTGCCACCCCATGCAGCATGCCAGGCTTCCATGTCTTCCACAATCTCCCGGAATTTGCTCAAACTTGTGTTCATTGAGTCGGTGATGCCATCCAACCATCTCATCCCCTGCCACCCCCTTCTCCTCCTGCCCTCAATCTTTCCCAGTACCAGGGTCTTTTCCAATGAGTCAGCTCTTTGCATCAAGTGACCAAAATATTAGAGCTTTAGCTTCCCTGATAGCTCAGTTGGTAAAGAATTCACCTGCAATGCAGGAGACCCCAGTTCGATTCTGGGTTGGGAAGATCCGCTGGAGAAGGGATAGGCCACCCACTCCAGTATTCTTTGGCTTCCCTTGTGGCTCAGCTGATAAGGAATCTGCCTGCAATGTGGGAGACCTGGGTTCAATCCCTGGGTTGAGAAGATCCCCCAGAGAAGGGAAAGGCTACTCACTCCAGTATTCTGGCCTGGAGAACTCCATGGTCTGTTTAGTCCATAGGGTGGCAAAGAGTCGGACACGACTGAGCAAATTTCACTAATGTTTAAGATTCAGCATCAGTTCTTTCAATGAATATTCAGGATTGATTTCCTTTAGGATTGACTGGTTTGATCTCCTTGCAGTCCAAGGGACTCTCAAGTCTTCTCCAACACCACAGTTCCAAAGTTTCTTCAGTGCTCAGCTTTCTTCTTGATCCAACTCTCACATCCACACATGACTACTGGAAAAACCATAACTTTGACTAGACGGATCTTCATCAACAAAAGTACTGTCTCTGCTTTTTAATACACTGCCTAGGTTTGCCATAGCTTTCCTTACAAAAAGCAAGTGTCTTTTAATTTCATGGCAGTGATTTTGGAGCCCAAGAAAATAAAATCTGTCACTGTTCACACTTTTTCCTAGTCTATTTGCCATGAAGTGATGGAACTGGATGCCATGATCTTAGTTTTTTGAATTCTCAATGGGGGAGAAAATGCAAATTGCTTTATTTCTTAACTACTTTATCCTTCCCTCCTGGAAAGCAGAGCTCTTAATGAGAGTTTGAACATAACTAATGACTTTGAGGACACTTCTGGTTATTGAAACTTACCTGGGCCAGTTTTAAACTCTTCTCATATTCTCCTATCCCTTCTTTTCACTAAGTTCAGGGCCCCTGACTCCTGGAGCAGAGGAAACAGAGGAAGACCTGGTCTAACTTGGGGTGCCTCCTTCCCCCTCACTCTGCAGGGCATGGGAGGAGGTAAAGGTCAGAGTGCAATGTTCCTCTACTCAACCTCCATTCCCAGAGCCCTCTCTCCACTAGCAGCTTTCTTAAAAAGCACAAACTGACCCTTGGCAGGAAATCAAGTGCTGGCTCTCCCTTAGAGACCCACCAGGGCTCTTTGGAGAGTGCTCTCAAGATGCCCTGGGCATAGTGCCCTGTGGGAGGGTGGGCTCCAACAGCTCCCCACCATCTACCTCCAAACCACTTCCCAGGAACCAGCACCAGAAGCGGACCCAAGGACAGTTTCTGCCAGGATCTCTGGAAGCCTCGGCTTGGGGTCTTGTGGATTACTTCTGTTCAGTTTCCTTTACCCACAGGAAACTCACATCTTTGTCCAAAGAGAAACATGAACGCAGGCTGTTTCCATAACCACGCTCAACCCCCCAAAACATGGCCAGGACAGATCAGTAAGGAGCATCCTTCTAGAAAATGAAAAGTTGTCTGTCTCTTCTTGCAGGTCCCCCAAAATCTTCACAGGTGATGTACTTGGAGACTTGCCTTCACCCAACACCCCACTTCACCTCCACTAGAGAGAGGAGAGATTCACTGTCTCCTTTCCCCAACAGGGAGGGCAAGGAAGCATCTCTCCTAAGGGCCCTCATGCCCTGAGGCTCCCAACACTGATAGCTCTCCCTCCTGTGTTCTCTCCTCCCAGATCAATAAACTTCCTGCTGAGTGGGGAGTGAAGAATGTCACTCAGACAGCTGCCACCTCTCAGGAAGGCGAGGCTAGGAGTGGGGTGCACTTTGGGCTTCTCTCTTTAGAATGTGGTTATTTGGTACCTCTTCATTCTCATTTTTTGGGCCTCTAGGTACCAATTCTGGGCGATTGACAGGTCCCACTCAGCATCTGCTCCCTGGACAGTTGGGTCCAGCACTCATGCGGGCCCTGAGAGGAATAAGAGGCAAAGCGCTGATTCTCCAGTGGCTGCCACTAGTCAAAATCTTGATGGGCTTCTTTAAGACTTGGTGGTGGTGGTTGGTTTAGTCACTAAGTCATGTCCAACTCTTGCAACCCCCACCCCATGGACACCAAGCTTCTCTGTCCATGGGATTCTCCAGGCAAGAATACTGGAGTGGGTTGCCATTTCGTCCTCCAGCTGATCTCCCTGACCCAGAGATTGAAGCCACGTCTCCTGTACTGGCAAGCAGGTTCTTTACCCACAGCACCACCCTTCCCAACCTTGTGACCAAGGCTTCAAAGGAGTAGGGGTGAGGATAGGTGGATGGCACATATAATTTTGGGTGAAAGGAGGAAAGTTCCAGAATAAGAGCCCATGGTCAAGAAGAGTGTGCTCATTTCAGCAGCAGTAAGCAGTCAGAAGCATGAGTCCTGGGTGCCAGGGCAGAGGGTGAGAGGAAGTTTGTAGATTAACAATTAACCAACAGAAAGCACACTCATTGACTTCACATTTTTTCCTCCTTATACAGATACAAACATGCCCAGATGCAATATAGGAAAATCCTTCCTCAATGCCAAAACTTTCTGAGGGAAAAAAAGAAAAACTTCCTGAACTAGTTTTAACCATCTTTGTATTGTTCTAATTTGTCTTGGAAGCAAAGAAACTTTCTTTTGTGAACTCAGGGCTTCAAAGCCTGCTTTGTTTTCATGCATGGTATTGATCTGGATTCTCCGGAGGATGTCTTGACATCTCTCCACACCTTCCCTGATTAATCCAGCAAGTCCAACAGGCCCTCCTCCACTGACAAGGAGAGGGAGGTACAGAGAAACTCAGAGCCTCCTCAGAGGTAACAAAACCTGTCCACAGTGGAGCGTGTGCTGAATACTAAGCCAACACCCAGGGCTGTGTGGGCGCTTCTAAACATCTCAGTATCCCAGCTCTGAGAAAGCACTGAGGTCTCTCTGGTGAAAGGAACCATGGGATTTTCATGTTTTTTGCTTCCTACCTGACGTCACCTCTTGGAAGGCAGCCCCTTGTTTCTCTTCCCTGAGAGAGAACTGGACAAGCCGTCCAGGATCCTAGTTCCCAGCCTGGCCTCATTACCCCATAGATGGCCCCCTGCCACGTCCCCTCTCGTGGCATCAGTTTCCACATCTGTCAAGCAAAAGGCTGGAAGATTTCTCAAGTTCAGCTCAGCTGCTTCTTCTCTCTGATGCAGTGTCTGATTGAATCCTTCCTTTGACAAGCCACTGGAGTCTTACCTCAATCATCCCAGGCTTCTAGAACAAAACAGGAGAGGCAGTGGCTTCAACAACAGGCATTTAGTCCAGGACAGGTCTTTAGACAGACATTAAACCCTGGCGTGTCTGAAGGAATAGAGAGGAGAGAGAGGCTTACCAGACTGGTTTCAACAAAAATATCTGACATACCTGATAAATATTTATCAGCCCAAAAGGGATAAACTTATTCCACTTATATGTCTGATATTTTGGCAGTTTGGTTCCTGAACATTCAAATCTGAGTTCTCAGGCTTGGATTCAGACACCTGGAAGCCAGAGCTCAGCAGAACTGTGTGATTTCCAGGTGCTCTGTTTGGCCTGGGGGTAGAGATAATGGGGTGTGAGATGATAAATCAGAGGAAAGCTTACTTTGTATCCTAAATATATTTATAAAGGTCTCAGAGATATCAAGTCACAGAAGAAAGAAGAAAAGTATGAGAATTCTGTTGTCAAGTGTCTCTACTCGCTTCACTTAAAAAAGCAGCAGAGTCCTGAGTGGGGGGGATGCTTGGCAGGTTTGACTAAGCCTACTTATCCAAAATTTGACTCCCATCCATCACCCCTCAAAATACATACTGTGAGGAAAGGGAGCTTAGAGTCTGTCTTAGTTGCTTCCCTGGATCCCTGTCCTTTTGGACCTGGGGTATACTTACCTTGTGGCCTCAACAGAGTGGAAATGGAGAGAACAACCAGAGAAGGTCAGAGAGGCTCTATGGCCTTGGAGAGGATAAAACTATGAACCCCTGGTTAGTGACCTTGGTTTCAGGCCATCTGGAGCCAGACATTGAACCTCAGGCTTCTCATTCATGAAACAGGGACAAAAATATCCATCTCACAAGGTTAGAGTGTTTTCCTTCCTTTCCTCTTATGCCTCCATGCCTGGCATAGAGAAATAATTTAAGAGATGTTTACTGAATAAACTTCACATTTGTGCAGAGACAGCACTGAGTCTTCAGGTAAAATTTCAACCTATTATCACCTAAACATTGCGCAGCTATGCGTGCATGCTCAGAAGTGACTCTTTGTGACTCTGTGGACCATAGACCACCAGGCTCCTCTTTCTAAGGGATTTCCCAGGCAAGAATACTGGAGTGGGTTGCCATTTCCTCCTTTAGGGGATCTTCCCAACTTAGGGATCAAACCTGCATCTCCTGCATCTCTTGCATTAGCCGGCGGATGATTCTTTACCACTGCGCCACCTGGGAATCCTTCTCACCTAAAGGTTCTCTCTCCAAAGCTGAAAGATAAATCCAGAGTACCTCGATTGGAATGTTACCTAAATGTCTAACTCCTGGCTTATCCCTTCATCTGTTGTAGTTCTAGGACCTCCCATCTGAACACTATGTTTCCCAAAACAGGCGATAGACCCACAGGCAACAGACAGGGCAGCCACTGCGTCACTGAGAGATTGGCTTCCTTCCCATCTGGTACCCCGCAGTCCTCATTGCTAAGATTTGGGAAAGAAGTGTTCCAGGTAGTTTAAATCTACATGGAACTACCCAGGCAAGAATACTGGAGTGGGTTGCCATTTCCTTCTCCAGGGAATATAAATGCTCCACACATCAAAACTCTCACCCACACCATAAACCCAGGATCTCAAGGATCAGCTTCTATCTAAGGGGAAAAAAAGATGGACAGAAATCCCAGCTTCCTTCACTCCCTCCCCAAAGTCTCAGGAAACAGCAACTTTGGCCTGTGTCCCTTTGATTATAATTTATTTTAGGTCACTGTTTAGCAGAGACAACAGAACACCACATACAAATCTTGGACTATCCTTAGCCCTTCATCTGGATCTGGAAATGAATTTTATTTCACTCTTTCACACTGCAGCCTGCAAGTAGAAGCAAGGGCTCTATTACAAGAAAGAGTAGGGAAGTAAGGGTGATTCTCCAGGAATTTCCTTTAATTTCAATTTGCCTGTTTTCCTAAGTCACTGACACCACAGCCTTTTCTCCTCTTTACCTGGAAAATGCCTACTGCCCTTCCCTGAGCTTTCCTGAACCTTACTCTGTCGTTCCCCTAAACTCAGAACCTGGAATGGAGCACCGCCCAACAGAAATACAATACTAGACACACATGTAATTTTACATTTTTAATCACTGCATTAAAAAAAAATGAAAAGGAATCAAGTGAACCTAATTTTAATAGTACATTTTATCCAATCGATATATATATGTAACTATGGCCATACCACCCTGAACATGCCAGATGGCATCTGATCTCATAAGCTAAGAAGGGTCAGGCCTGATTAATACTTGGATGGGAGACTACCTGGGAATACCTGGTACTATAGGCTTGGAGAAGGAAATGGAAACCCACTCCAGTATTCTTGCCTGGGAAATCCCATGGACAGAGGAGCCTGGTAGGCTACAGTCCATGGTGTCACAAAGAGTCAGACACGACTTAGCAACTAAACACATAAATCTAAATGTGTGTGTGTGTGTGTGTGTTTCTGGAAGCACAGGCACACCCAAACTCAGTCATGTCCGACTTTTTAGGACCCCATGAATTGTAGCCCACCAGGCTCCTTTGTTCTTGGGATTTTCCAGGCAAGAATACTGGAGGAGGTTGTCATTTCCTTCTCCAGTGGATTGTTCCTGACCCAGGGATCAAACCCACATCTCTTGCATCTCCTGTGTTAGCAGGCAGCTTCTTTACCAGCTGAGCCACATCTCTTACCTTACCTCTTACCACATCTCTCAGCATATCTAAATATATGTATCTAGGGAAAGTCACTCAGTTGTGTCTGACTGTTTGTGACCCCATGGACTGACTGTAGCCCACCATGCTCCTCTGTCCATGGAATTCTCCAGGCAAGAATACTGGAGTGAGTAGCCATTCCCTTCTCCAGGCAAGAATACTGGAGTGGGTAGCCATTCCCTTCTCCAGGGGATCTTCCCAGCCCAGGGATTGAACCCAGGTCTCCAGCATTGCAGGTGGATTCTTTACCATCTTAGCCACCAGGGAATAGTATCAATTCAATATGGAATCAACATTTTTAAGATATTAATAAGATATTTTCATTCTATTTTTTCATTGTGCAACACAGAGTATCTTCTACTCTTAGGACACAAATCAACCCAGACTGGCCACATTTCAAGTGCTCAGTAGCCACCTGCAGCTGATGAATGCTGAACTGACAGTACAGCCTAGTATAACAGCTCACACACTGCAGTCTAATTCTGTGTTGACACATTCATCTGCCCTCTTAGCATGCTGGACCTTAAAAACAGGACCATTAACAGTGACTGACTCATAGCAGCTGTATGATAACTCCTTGTGGATGATTGACTGGATTAATAAATCACTGTCACCATTGACCATGGCAAAAACAGCTCTGCTGAAGAAGGGAAGGAAAAGGGGATGTGTTTGGAGTTAGCTATTTTGAGTTAAAAGTTACTATGAGATTACTGGATTATGATGCTCAGAAATATCTCAAAGATAGAGATGGGAGCTCTGAGAAAGAAAAGGATGAAAAATTAAAGTGATGAAGGCATGATTTGTGAAGGTTTTCTTTACTGCAGAGAGAATAAACACACTCATCCATTTCACATGAAAATGCTGTGGACCATTTCTAAGAAAAGTCACATTGACATTGAAAAAATAATAATAATCCTAGTGTGCAAATGCACTATTTCCCTCCTGTGTTAGTTATCTGAAGTAAGTCCTAGACAAGATGGAAATGGCGATGGGATCCATGTGCAAAGTCCTCCTATGCAGGAGGATTCCCTACCTCTGCTGAGTCTGTTTGCTTCATTCTCTTCCCCTTACCCACTTCTCCAAATGATCAATACTTACCCTTATGGCTCAGATAGTAAAGAATCTGCCTGCAATGCAGGAGACCCGGGCTCAATCCCTGTGTCAGGTAGATCCCCTAGAGAAGTAAATAGCAACCCACTCCAGTATTGTTACTGGGAAATCCCACGGACAGAGGAGCCTGGAGGGCTACAGTCCAAGGGGTCTCAAGGCGTCGGACACGACTGAGTGATTAACACTTTCTTTTACTTTCAAACAGTAAAGAAGTCTCTTGGTTGCTGCTGCTGCTGCTGCTGCTACTGCTGCTGCTGCTGCTAAGTCATTTCAGTCATGTCTGACTCTGTGCGACCCCATAGACGGCAGCCCACCAGGCTCCCCCATCCCTGGAATTCTCCAGGCAAGAACACTGGAGTGGGTTGCCATTTCCTTCTCCAATGCATGAAAGTGAAAAGTGAAAGTTAAGTCACTCAGTCATGTCCAACTCTTAGCGACCCCATGGACTGCAGCCTACAAGGCTCCTCCATCCATGGGATTTGCCAGGCAAGAGTACTGGAGTGGGTTGCTATTGCCTTCTCTGAGTCTCTTGGCAAATTCTCTCATATTAGAGCAGTGCTTCTCAAAATCTTTTTTTAGAACAGCGCATATACATCGGCCAAGGATCTTGTTATAAAATATGGATTCTGACAGTAAGTCTGGGATGGAGCCTGAGATTCTACTTTGCTGATGTGTTCCAGGGGATACTAATGCTGCTAGCCCATGGACCACACCTCGAGTAGCCAGGCATTAAGGGTTAGAGACTACCCAGGTTTGAATTTTGATTTCCATAAAAGAATCCCAGAAAGCACTTTAGCCTACAAGAATACAAGAAATTTCAGGGATCAGATAGGGCCAATAAAACCTCCCCCGAATCCTGCAAACAACCCCACAAAAGCAGCTCTGCTGAATATCCCTGCTGGTCCAGTGGTTAAGAATCCACCTGCCAATGCAGGGGGCTGGGTTTAATCCCCAGTGTGGGAGGATTTAACATGCAGGAAGGGCAACGAAATCCGTGTGCCACAACTGCTGAATCCTGCCGCAACTACTGAGCCCACACACCCTAGAGCCTGGGCTTTGCAACAAGAGAAACCACCACAATGAGAAGCCCACACACCACAGCTAGAAAGTAACCCCCGCTCGCCACACTAGAGAAAACTCACACATAGCAACGAAGAACCTGTACAGTCAAAAATAAGATAAAAAAAACAAATGTAAAAAAGAATAAGCGCTCTGCTTATAGGTAAAGCTATCTAATTAATAGGTGGTAGTTGTGATATGGAGACTTGAAATGGGTATGTTTTGTTATATGTAAATTATACCTCCATAAAACTGATCTAAGGGCTTCCCTGGTGGCTCAGTGGTAAAGAATCTACCTGCCAGTGCAGGAGGGTTGAACATGGGTTCAATCTCTGGGTCAGGAACATCTCCTGGAGAAGGAAATGGCAACCCACTCCAGTATTCTTGCCTGGGAAATCCCTTGGGTAGAAGAGTCTAATGAACTACAGTCCATGGTGTCGCAAAGCGTGGGACACAACACAGTGACTGATCAACGTTTGTGATACAGTAGAGTTCTTGCAGGAATTAAGAGTGGATTTTAATCCCATCTGTTATACTTCCTGGTTATGTCATTTTGTGAATTTTCCTTTGCTTCTATGAATCTAAGTTTCCTTATCTCTGAGATAGATATATCACATAACTCTCAGGAGTTCTTTGAATTAAAATAAAATAGCATATATGACATTGCCTGACATATGTTAGAGGTTCAGCAAATGCTCATTAAATCTCAAACAAAATATTTTCCAGTTACCATGAGAGGGTAGCACTGGAATAAACCTGAAAGGATGAGAAAAAAATTCAAGAGACATATGCTTGCTTTTAGGTTGATTAAAGCTCAGTGGTTAGAATATTTATCTTCAACTAAATGCATCCCCCTGTATAAAAGCAATGCAAATACATTCCAAGCAAATGTCTTCAGGGAAAGGGCATAATTTCATCTTTACCTATTTTCATATTTCTTTACAGTTGCCATGAGAGTATTTTAATAACCTCCATGGAGTTGAAAGTGATGCAGGTAATTGCCATAAGTAATTTAAGGGCTATTAAAGCTAACAAACCTCTCCTGTGAAATACCTTGTTAAGCAGTGATCAGCAGAAAACATGTAAAAATTGTGTGCAGTGTAAATTCAGGCTCTTTCTCCAGTTAAGCTGAAGTGAAAATGTAATTACATTACACATAAGAGGGGTACAGATATTATAGCTTTTCCTACTCCAGCCTTGGTTTGACTCAGGCTGAAGATGCCCATATTCTAATGAGATCCACTTCCTTCAGAAGAGGGTGCCTCATCTCTGGTGTCATTTCCCATTACCTGAACTGGCAGCTAATTTTCCACGAGCTCTTCTTAATATTATAAATCTGAATGTTTCTTGGCACAGTCCACAGGGCTCTGGTTCCAGCCTTGGCTTCAAGCAATCACTAACTGTGTGACCTTGAGCAATTCTTTTTACTTCCCCAGGCATGAACTACTGTAACTATGAAACGAAAAGATTTTATGGTGTGCCTTCAAAGGTATCTTCCAGCTTTAAAATGCTTTGATCCTAAACAATATTTATACCCAGATGCCCCTTTTTTGCCTATTTTAACTATTAAAAATATAAGGATGAATCCAAAGTAGGGAGAAAGGAGAAAAGGAAGAAGGAAGGGAAGAAGGGAAAAGAACAGAAAAGAAAGCTCCCATAAGTTGACGTTACAAAGTTTACACTTTGTATACCTTCCAGAACCTTGTAGGCCATGCTCAGAATTAATTTATTCTTCCTTCATATACTAGCCTACTATTTGATTGCCCTATTTGCCAAGCTCACAACACATTAGAAGGGACAAGTTACAAGAAACAGGCAAGAATACTGACAAAAATTGTAAGCAGCATTTGGCAGTAAAGAGCTCTCTACAGGAGGTCTCTTATCCTGTTGCTAATTTTAGACGAGGCATCCTGATGCTCTACTCATTTCCAGCCCCAGCACAACTTTCAAATCTTTTGATCACAAAATATCTTGCCTAATCTATCAGCTGTTTCCCATAGATCAAAGAAATAGAAATGAAGACTAAGTAATTAGCAGATGACCAGATCTCTTCCCTAGCTTCCCATCTCGCAAACAAACTATGTGCCCAAGAGAGCACCTAAAGAAAACTCACAAGAAGTCCACAAGGCTGCACACCATGGGGATGGTGAGGACTCTGACCTCCTGTCTCCATGATTAACTGAGATTACTTCCCTTTTTCCCTTTAAAATTTTTTATGGCTGAGCACAGTCTTCGGAGATGGTGTGGGAGGACTCTGAGTCCACCGTCTCCCCAGGTTGCCGGCATTCTGATTAAAAGAAACTCCTTTCTACCAACATTTTCAAGTATTGATTTCTGATCAGTGAGCATCTGGACCTGATTTGGTAACATAATATGTGAAAGCCCAAAGACGAAAACAGAAAACTTCAAGAGAGCAGGATGTTATCTGACTCTTTCCTTATACCTAGCATCAAGCACATAGAATATGCACAATAATGTTGATTTAATTAATTAATGAAAGCAATACTTACAAAAGACAAATACAAATTTTTTTAATAGTGGTCAATGAACCCTTAGTACAGGTACAAATGACCATACACATTTTCTCCAAAGACTGTTTCACACACTGCAGTTTATATCCTTCCATGTAGCAAAGGCAGCAAGGAAAATTAAAGTGTACTCTATAAGCTCTCAAGTGCCTCAGCTGGTAAAGACTCTGGGAGAAGAGAGAGAGGACTCTGAGAGAGACCTGGGTTCAGTCCCTGCATTGGGAAGATCTCCTGGAGAAGGGAATGGCTACCCACTCCAGTATTCTGTCCTGGAGAATTCCATGGACTATGTCCATGGGGTCACAAAGAATCAGACGTGATTGAGCTACTTTCACTTTTTCTTTCTATTAGCTCTCATTAAAATGGTTAAATCTGGTAGATTGAGCACATGTGTTTATCTCGGCTCCTTCCTAATATCCTGCTTAAAATGTGTGTAATGTGATCTCCAAAAGGAAAGAGGGGAAAGGATCCACAGTGAAAAAGAGATGTCAGCCAATATTTGCAGGTGAAAAAGCATCAAATGAAATGATCAGAGCTGATAAAGTGGAACAGCAAGGGCCTGCAGAAGGGAAATAAGAAGCCAGCCAGGTCAGCCCTCGGATCCCTGGAAAGACTCAGAAATCAAAGGCACTAAAACAAGGGGCCAAAGGACCCGAGCTGAAGACAGGATTCATTTAAAGTCTGTTAAGAAACTGATTAAATTCTCAAGTTCTTTCTCCCACCTTGGCAGGAAACTAGAGGCTTATTTCACAAAGAAAAAAAATCTGGAGACAGCCCTGCTCCAGCCCTGCTCCAGGATCAAAGCAGGTGGTAGGAAAAGGCACACATCAAAAAACATGGGAGTGAATGAAAGTCCGCATAAAGAAGAGTGAGGTCTAGGTGCCCTCATCTCTCTGGCCTCTAAGAACACAGGCAACCACCCACCCAAGCAGGAAACTGGAGAGTTCCTATCTGGGGAAACAGAATACATTCAAAGAAAAGAGCTCTAAATACTGACATTCAGTATTTACAGATACTAAATGATATTGACACTTAGAAACTACACTTGCATACAGGATTTTCCTGCATCATATTTTACAAGCACTGCCTCTCCCTGTGGAGAAGGCAATGGCACCCCACTCCAATACTCTTGTCTGGAAAATCCCATGGACGGAGGAGCCTGGTGGGCTGCAGTCCATGGGGTTGCTAAGAGTCGGACATGACTGAGCGACTTCACTTTCACTTTTCACTTTCATGCATTGGAAGGAAATGGCAACCCTCTCCAGTGTTCTTGCCTGAAGAATCCCAGGGACGGAGAAGCCTGGTGGCTGCCGTCTATGGGGTCACACAGAGTCAGACACGACTGAAGCGACTTAGCAGCAGAAGCCTCTCCCTGAAAAAAAACAGCCAATTTGCTTCAGGTAGTGCTAGCAGTAAAGAACCCATCTGCCAATGCAGGAGGCATAAGAGCCGTGGGTTTGATCCCTTGGTTGAGAAGATCCCCTGGATTAGGAAATGGCAACCCACTCCAGTATTCTTGCCTAGAGAATCCTGTGGACAAAGGAGCCTGACGGGCTATGGTCCAGAGGATGACAAAGGGTTGGACATTACTGAAGTGACTTAGCATGCATGCATGCAATATTCTCAAGTATAAACAAACAAACAAAAAAAAAAGAAACCCTGGAAGTAAGACTCCAACAAGAAAGGAAGTGAAGTGAAGTGAAGTCGCTCAGTCGTGCCCAACTCTTTGGAACCCTGTGGACAGTAGCCTGCACCAAGCTCCTCCGTTCATGGGATTTTCTAGGCAAGAGTACTGGAGTGGGTTGCCGTTTCCTTCTCCAGGGAATCTTCCCGACCCAGGGATTGAACCCAGGTCTCCCGCATTGTAGACAGACGCTTTACTGTCTAAGCCACCAGAGAAATCCAAGAAAAACCAACACCAAATCAACTAACAAAAGAACCTCAGAGGAAATCAAAAGAGTGAAGGGAGAAGAAAACATTGAATGTATGTAACTGGTATCCTTAGAAGTAAGAAAAAATATTCCTCCACAGCAAAAGAACAGGATGCCATATTTTCAACAAAGAGAAAACAAATTAGAACTGTTGAAATTTGAAAATATAAAATTTGAAATAAAAGAGTCAACAGGAAAAAAAAAATGTCATGGAAAGATTAGAATGCAAAGTCAATATGTTTGAGATAAAGATGGCAGAATAAGAAGATGCTGAGCTCATCTCCTCCCACGGATGCCCCAAAACTACAATTACATATAGAACAGTCTCTGAGAACAAACTGAAGCAGAACAGATTTTCTGCTACTACGGATATAAAGAAAAGGCTACATCAAGACACATGGATAGACCCCACACCCACACTTCAGACCCCACACCTCCAGGGCAGTGAACCCAAAAGCAGAAGGAACATCGTAACTGCAGAGGTCCCAACTGAGGAGTGAGGGGTACAAGCCCCGCATTCAGCTCCCCAGCTTGGACGCTTGCATGAGGAAGATGAGCTGCCGTAACATCTGGTTTGAAAACCAGCACAACTTACATCTGGAAGAGCTGGGGTGCAGTGGGAAACTGAGCCTGTTCTTCAAGAGTTCACACACAAATTCACCTGACCCAAGTCCCAGAGCAGAAGAAGCTGCTTAAAAAGTACCTGGGTCGTATGAGAAGATGGATTGACTAATTTTAGAGTATATGTCAGAGGACAGAAATCTGGTTGAATTTCTGTGGGGATAGAAGCACTGGAGTGTGCAAAGTTAGTAGAAGGAAGCAAAAATAACGATCAGAATGTAAATAAATGAGATAGAGACAAACAAAACAAAAGATCAATGAAGCTAAGAGCTGGTTCTTTGAAAGAACAGGCAAAATAATAAAAATTAGAAATGAAACAAGAGAAATTATGATGACACCAATGAAATAAAAAGGATTTTAAGACATTCTAGAACAATTACAAGCCAACAAATTCAACAACCAAGAAGAAATGGATAAATTCCTAGAAAAGTACCATCTTGTAAGATTGAATCAGGAAGAAATAAAAAATCTGAACAGATTGATTTCTAGCAATGAAATTGAACCAGTAGTTTAAAAACTTTCAACAAACACAAGTCCAGGATGAGATAGCTTCATAGGTGAATTCTCCCAAATATTTAATTAAGAATTAATACCAGTCCCTCTCAAGCTATTACCAAAAAGAGGATTGAAAGCTGCAAAACTCACTCATGAAGCCAGAATTATCCTGATGCCAAAACCAGATAAAGACACTAACAAAAATCTAAAGGCACTACAGAAGAGGTTAATGTCTCAAATGAACATAGATTCAAAAATTCTCAACAAATATTGACAAACTGAACTCCACAATATCTTGAAAAGATCATATACCATAATCAAGTGGGATTGATCCCAGGAATGCAAGAATGATTCCATAGCTGCAAATCTATCACTATTACATATCACATTAGCAAACTGAAAAATAGAAATGATATGATCTTCTCAAAAGATTCAGAAAAAAAGCTTTTGACAAAATTCCACATTCATTTTTGATTTTAAAAAAATCTCAACGAAGTGATTATAGAGGGAACATGTGCTCAGTCACTCAGTCGTGTCCAGCTGTAACCCCATGGACTGCAGTCCATCAGGCATCTCTCTCCATGGGATTATCCCATTCTTACTGGGTAGCCATTCCCTTCTCCAAGGGATCTTCACCACCTGGGGATCAAACCCAGGTTTCCTGCACTGCAGGCAGATTCTTTCCCATCTGAGCCACCGGGGAAACCCAAAATGACTTGAGCCATCGCCAAAGTCCAAGAGATCATGTCCAAAGGGGTAGGGCAAGGAACACTGAAAATACTCTAGGGTCTGTGCTTGACATCAGGTGAGCATGCATATTTTTAATTAAGGTGTTCAAAAATATAAAGTTCTATCTTAGGAAAAAATGGCCATGGGGAGGATGGGTTAAGCCTCCAGTTCTGCTACAGAGCAATCAGCACTCCCAACTCAGTCTTTGGTGGGCAACTGAACACATGCTCATGAAAGAGCTCAATAACATCTGCTTTCCAGGCGTGCATTGGTGTAAGACTAGGTAGTGGCAGTGTAGTGATCACGAAGATGCTCGGGGGCTTAATTTTTTTTTATCTTAATTTGACAGTCATGCAGTTTAAAAGACGCTTACTCCTTGGAAGAAAAGTTATGTCCAACCTAGATAGCATTTTCAAAAGCAGAGACAGTACTTTGCCGACTAAGGTCCGTCTAGTCAAGGCTATGGTTTTTCCTGTGGTCATGTATGGAGGTGAGAGTTGGACTGTGAAGAAGGCTGATCGCCGAAGAATTGATGCTTTTGAAGTGTGGTGTTGGAGAAGACTCTTGAGAGTCCTTTGGACTGCAAGGAGATCCAACCAGTCTATTCTGAAGGAGATCAGCCCTGGGATTTCTTTGGAAGGAATGATGCTAAAGCTGAAACTCCAGTACTTTAGCCACTTCATGCGAAGAGTTGACTCATTGGAAAAGACTCTGATGCTGGGGGGGATTGGGGGCAGGAGGAGAAGGGGACGACTGAGGATGAGATGGCTGGATGGCATCACGGACTCGATGGACGTGAGTCTGAGTGAACTCCGGGAGATGGTGATGGACAGGGAGGCCTGGTGTGCTGCGATTCATGGGGTCGCAAAGAGTCGGACACGACTGAGCGACTGAACCGAACTGATGCAGTTTAGTTCCCCGACTAGGGATAAAACCCATGCCCCCTGCAGTAGAAGTGTGAAATCTTAACCTCTGGACTGCCAGAGAATTCCCCTTAGGGGCATAGATCTATCCTTATTTCAATAAGCAAGTGGAGCCCCAAACACAGGTTCCAATTTCCTCTGAGGTAGGAACAACCCACTCATACGTTTCCCCATGGTTTCCTTGGCCCCAAGCCTGGGTAGGGTCATTTCTGCATATGGCAGACAATAATGGGGACAGAGAAAATAGGGCTGGCACAGAAGTGACAGACAGAACAAAACTATCTAACCCAAGTCAGAAAGATTCCCTTCAAAATGGTTAAGTTTTATGCTAAGCTTTAGTGCTTAAAGCTTCCATTACATGATATATTCACTTACGTAGAAGAGCTCATTCCCCAGTAATATGAGATTAATGAGGCATCACTGTACATAAAAACTACTGAACTGGTTCAGATCAATGGTCTGTCCTGTCCAGTACTCTGCCTTTTAGAGGGCATAGAAGAACAGGAAATTCAGAGACAAAAGAACCTGAATTTAGGGCCTGCTGTCACCACTTGGCATTGCGTGACTCTGGGCAGTTGTTTACCTGCTCCCAGCCTCAGTTTACTCATCTATAAAATAGTTCCAATAATACCTTCTTAGTGATATGAAAATTCAATGAGATGATATTTTTAAAAGCATCTTTCAGACTGTAACACAGTCTAAATATGCTCATTAATTTAACTGAATGACATCTAAATCACAGCTGTTGTCTAGCACGGATTTCTTTTATGTCCTAAAGAGTGTTAGTTTCTTTTTTAAAAAAAAACTTTCTATTTTATATTGGATTACGGTTGATTAACAATGTTGTGTTAGTGTCAGTTGTACCACAAAGGGATTCAGTTATACATATACATGTATCTGTTCTTTTTCAAATTGTTTCCTCAACTAGATTATTACATAATATTAAGCAGAGTTCCCCGTGCTATAGAGTAGATTCTTGTTGGTTATCCATTTTTAAATATAGCAGTGTGTACATGTCAATCCCAAATTCCTAATCTATCCCTTCTCCCTGCCCTTCCCCACGGGTAACCATAAATTTATTCTCTAAATTTGTGAGTCTGTAGCTGTTTTGTAAATAAATTCATTTGTATCATTTTTTTAGATTCCACATACAGGAAATATCATACAATATTTCTCTTTGTCTAAGTCACTTCACAAAATCTAATTACTGACTTTTCTATGAATCTACTTTTTAAATTCCTAATCTGATCAGAATTTTGGGTCTCTGATATTCTGATGAAATATTAGTATGTGAGTGTGTGTGTGTGCTTAGTCGCTTCAGGCATGTCTGACTCTTTGTGACCCCATGGACTGTAGCTCACCAGGTTCTTATTGTCCATGAGATTTTCCAGGCAAAAATACTCGAGTGGGTTGCCATGCCCTCCTTCAGGGGATCTTCCTGACCCAGGGATTGAACGTGTGTTTCCTGCATTGCAGGTGGATTCTTTACCCATTGAGCCATCTGGGAAGCCAAATATTAGTATATTCAACTACCAAAAATATATATATATATGGATTGGGATGTTTACAGATTCTTTTTTTAAAACCTAGGAAATCACATATCTTAATATTTTCCTTCTCACCTAGTACCTGAATCCCTCCATACCCATCCCCTGCTCAGTGGTACTCTTAGTGAAGATCTCTTAGAATAGGATGTTGTGGGTAAATCTGAACAGGTGCTGGAAGATAGAACTGACCTAAGTTACATGATTAAGTTTCAACAGACACCCAGTGAAACTCTTTCTGGAAGGCTGAATGAAGCCCAGGACTTCTCACATGCCTTCAGAAGGTGATCTGCCCCAAAGGACTAAGCCAGTGGGTTTGACAGCTGGCTGAACTGGCTCTTCCAACTGGGACTCACCACAGGAGGGGGTGTCTGGATGTGTGTCCTTCACACACATGAAGGACAGGGAAGCCTGTCATGCTGTAGGCCATGGGGTCACAAAGAGTCGGACACAACTGAACAACTGAACTGACTGAACTGACAGGAGACGGTGTCTGAATGTGTGGCATAAAAAAGGAGGGAACTCTCAGTGTGATTTTGGTTAACAGTCTTTTTATTTATACCTCTGTTAAGAGACCATAGGGCTTCCCTGGTGGCTCAGACGGTAAAGCTTCTGTCTGCAATGCAGGAGACCCGGGTTCATCCCTGGGTTGGGAAGATCCTCTGGAGAAGGAAATGGTAGCCCACTCCAGTATTCTTGCCTGGAAAATCCCATGGACGGCAGGGCCTTGTAGGGTACCGTCCATGGGGGTGCAAAGAGTCGGACATGACTGAGCGACTTCACTTTCACTTAAGAAACCATAGTAGAAAGGGACAGAAGCCAGGAGGGGTGTCAGATAATCAGCCAGTTCTAAATGTGCCTCTGCTACCAGCCAAGAGACTTTGAACAAGCTGCTTTTCCTTCATGGGTCTCAGCTCATACAAATAAGGGATATGAAGTACATCATGAGTTTTCAAATATTCTTTGTGGATACTGGCTCTCCAGTTACACACTGGGTCATTTCTAGGGAGGCAGAGAGAATGGTAAGGGTGTGGAGGCAAAGGCATGTCTGTGTCTCTCCCCTAGATCACGTGTAACAAGAACAGCTTAACCACCATGCGTCATCCATCTTATGTAAAGATTTTTGAAGACGGTGCTCCCCGGCTAAGAAAACATCTGAGGACCACTGGATCGTATGTCCCTAACTTCCCTTCCAATCCCATAATTCCCCCATAAATGAACACCTCGTGGCACTGGATACATGAAACAGATGAATTTTGGTCTTGAAGATATAAATGGGTGAGTTGTATCCAAATCAGCACACCCAGGGTAGCAATGCTGGCTGGAACCATCCCATATATCTTCAAGAAAATTAATCTGTAGTCAGAGTTTATTGTTATGTAAACAACAAAATGTGTTCATAAAAGCAGGAAAAAACAATCTGCCTTCGTAGGACTTAACACTGTTGAGGAGAGAGACTGAAGCACATAGGATAGTGATGACTCAAGCTGTCACCTCCAACTACTCCTCCCAGAAAGTGCATAGTTAAATGAGACGTTCTAGGTACAACCTCTGAACATGTACGCATGTAGCAGTAGGGGAAAGGAAAGGAGGAAATGGGTCCAAGCAGTGAGAAAAGGCATCACGAATGAGAGGAGTTTTGAGTTAAGACTTCAAGACAACAATTAAAGTCCAAGAACTAAAGGCTAAAATACCTTGCAAGGTTTCAAATTTCATAAGCTTAAGTTTAGAAATAAGATCAATGTCAACTAATCATGCTGACCTGAAAAATACTTTTTTAATAGCTGAAAGAGTTTCCTTCTCAATCCTCCACCCTCACCCCTGGCTTCAGTTCAGTTCAGTTCAGTCGCTCAGTCGTGTCCGACTCTTTGCGACCCCATGAATCACAGCACGCCAGGCCTCCCTGTTCATCACCATCTCCCGGAGTTCACTCAGACTCACGTCCATCGAGTCAGTGATGCCATCCAGCCATCTCATCCTCGGTCGTCCCCTTCTCCTCCTGCCCCCAGTCCCTCCCAGCATCAGAGTCTTCTCCAATGAGTCAACTCTTCGCATGAGGTGGCCAAAGTAC
>SJYT01062677.1:227669-288277 GCA_006410635.1 Cephalophus harveyi | reverse complement strand
ACCTATCCTACTGAGACTCTTCCAGAAAATTGCAGAGGAAGGTAAACTTCCAAACTCATTCTATGAGGCCACCATCACCCTAATACCAAAACCTGACAAAGATGTCACCAAAAAAGAAAACTACAGGCCAATATCACTGATGAACATAGATGCAAAAATCCTTAACAAAATTCTAGCAATCAGAATCCAACAACACATTAAAAAGATCATACACCATGACCAAGTGGGCTTTATCCCAGGGATGCAAGGATTCTTCAATATCTGCAAATCAATCAATGTAATTCACCACATTAACAAATTGAAAAATAAAAGCCATATGATTATCTCAATAGATGCAGAGAAGGCCTTTGACAAAATTCAACATCCATTTATGATAAAAACTCTCCAGAAAGTAGGAATAGAAGGAACATACCTCAACATAATAAAAGCTATATATGACAAACCCACAGCAAACATTATCCTCAATGGTGAAAAACTGAAAGCATTTCCCCTAAAAGAATACCTTTCATCCAGCAGCCTTCATACTGCAGCCACTCCTTATGTTAAGCCTAGAGGAAACTCCGTCTGTAAACACCGGATACCGGCGCAGGATAGCTGAGGAGCATATCAAAGGAATGATTTCAGTGAACCCAGACTCTTACATCTTCCCATAAGTAGAAAAGCACTAAATTCCCTAACTAGAGTTATGTGGTTTTCTTTAATTTACAAAAGCTTTTGATGTTCAGACTACCTTCCTTTTGTCGTAAAACTTCTATATAACCTGGCTCCTCCCCTCAGCAGTTCTCTCAGAATTATTTGAGATGCTCCCTCTCAGGCTTAAAGTCCTAAAAATTCCCACCAAATAAAACAACACTCAACTTTCAGGTTGAGAATATTTAACTTCACACATATTAATCAGAGATTAAACTGCATGGAGTCAGAAAGTCAGAGTTGAGCTTCAGTGCTACCATTTATTAGCCAGGTAACACTGGCAATTTAATTATTCCCAGGACCTTGGTTTTCTTGACTATTAAAAAATGAGAATATATATCAATACCTACATCAAAATGTTGATGTTAGGATTTAATAAGATAATGAGTAATAAAAGGGTTTAATATGGTGTCTGGGATGTAGTAAAATATTAGTTACCTTTATATTGCTTAAAGAGCCACAAACTTTAGAAGAAACACAAGCTATTAGGGTTAAAGAACATCAGTGGTTAGTGTTCCTAATTGAATAGCAAGGAAAGAGTTGAACATTCAAGATATAATTGATTTTTATCTGTGTTTTAAATGAAAATTTCCCCCAATATCTTCTGTTTTGTCTTAAGAAAATCTAAAAACCTGAATCTTACAGCTAAATCAATGTTGTTCAGTCCACATCAGATTTTTGTCTCGATCTATTTCTGCAAGATGTTCTCCTTTCATATGGGGGGAAGTATGTAATTTCCTTGATTCTGTCTCGCTGCAGGAAAAATTTGAAGCAACTGGCGGACAAGTGTTATATAGCTCAGTTTTATTGACAAGCAAAGGAAAATACATTCTCCAGGTGTGAGGTCAGGTCGACCCAAAAGACACAAAGAGAAGAGGTGCTCCCCGCTTCACCTAGCTCAATTTTGGCTCCTCTTTTTATATGTTTTTCTCCTCCCCCTGAGCCTGTCCTATGTAAATTGGGGTAGTCAGGAAGGCTGTCTTTCCTGAGGTCCTCACTTCGGTCCTTGGACCTTTCTTTGTTCTATTTTCATGGGTTTTCCCCTTCTTTGTCTTTTAAGCCACTGCCATTTTGGATTCCTTTTTCCTGTTCTAACTACCCAACACATAGGAGCAGATAGCTGCAGGTAGGTGGTTGATGCTCTGGAGAAGGTTGAATACCATATCTTTTCTTCTGGACTCAGCTCTTGGCAGGATCAGTGTGGCGCCCTCACTAATCAATGGGCTTCCGAGGTGGCACACTGGTAAAGAATCTGCCTGCCAGTGCAGGGGACCCAAGAGACACAAATTCAATCCCTAGATTGGGAAGATCCCCTGGAGTAGGAAATGGCAACGACTCCAGTATTTTTGCCTGAAAAATTCCATGGACAGTGGAGCTTGGTGGGCTATATAGTCCGTGGGATCACAAAGAGTCAGACATGACTGAGTGACTGAGCAGGCATGCATTAATCAATAAAAGCAATGCTAAATTGCACCACGGACTCAAAGTCCAGCTTGAGAGTTTTGTTTGCCTTGTCCCTGGTATTGTCACAAAGCCCTCAGGGAATCCAAATGTCACCACTGCTACCCTTATGGTTTTTCTTCCCAAACGGTCCCCAATATTCCTTCCCTTCATAGTATTAAAATAACATTTTCCTGTAAGACTGAAACCAGACCCAACATTAACTAATGAGAATATAAAGACTGTTATTAAAAGATGAGGATGGACCAGAACAAGTAAAACATGGGTTCTCAAAAAATGGTCCTTGGGATCTTGTTAGAAATGTGAATTACAGTTTCAGGACCACCTGGGAATCTGTCAGAAATGCAAATTCTTAGTTCCCACCCAAAACCTCCTGAGTCAAAATCTCTGAGGGTAGAGCCTAGCACTCTGATTTAATAGCCCTACTGATGATTTTGATGCATGCTTACATTTGAAAGCCACTTATATAAAACAAAGGTTTTTAGTGGCAACTGAGTTGGACTGTGAAGAAAGCTAAGCACCGAAGAATTAATGCTTTTGAACTGGTGTTGGAGAAGACTCTTGAGAGTCCCTTGGACTGCAAGGAGAGCCAACCAGTCCATTCTAAAGGAGATCAGCCCTGGGTGTCCTTTGGAAGGAATGATGCTAAAGCTGAAACTCCAGTACTTTGGCCACCTCATGTGAAGAGTTGACTCATTGGAAAAGACTCTGGTGCTGGGAGAGATTGGGGGCAGGAGGAGAAGGGGATGACAGAGGATGAGATGGTTGGATGGCATCATGGACTCGATGGACGTGAGTTTGAGTGAACTCCGGGAGATGGTGATGGACAGGGAGGCCTGGTGTGCTGCAATTCATGGGGTCACAAAGAGTCGGACATTACTGAGCAACTGAACTGACTGAACTGAACTGAAGGGCCTTTGGTTAGGCAAAGGAAGGTTTTTGTCAGAGAACTAATAGCAATTAACAGTATTCAAGGCTGAGTTGTGAGGACAAAAACAAGACCTGCCATAGTCATAAAAGACTTACATAAATACTTTCCAGTGTTTATCTTTCTCACTCAGCCATGCTGTTGTTTTGTGGTCACTAAGTCATGCCCAACTCTTTGTGACCTCATGTTGAACTGCCAGGCTCCTCCATCCATGGGATTTCCCAGGCAAGAATATTGGAGTGGGTTGCCATTTCCTCCTGCAGGGTGTCTTCCTGACCCAGGGATTGAACCTGAGTCTCCAGTGTCTCCTGCATTGGCAGGCAGATTCTTTACCACTGTGCCACCTGGGAAGCCCTCCCACTTAGCTATAAGCCCCAAGAAATCAAGAACAGCCTTGTTCTCAGTGTAACAGTCAATGCAAGCTCTGTTACACTTCAGTAACAAAACAGCCCTAAATCTTAGTGACTTTCAACAACAAAGGCTTCCACTAACATTAAACATCCATCAAGGATTGGTGATGCTGTGCCCCATGTCATTCCTGTTCTAGAGTGACAGAGACATCACCAGTGGGAATTATTGTGACAGAAACAAGGAGATTGTGGCTTTTGAAGGTTCTTTCCAGTAAGGGCACTTACCACTTCTGCACACATTTCACTAATCAAAGCAAGTCAAATGGTCAACTTGAGTTCAATGGGGCAGCCCCGCCATCTCCCTTTGAAGAGAGAACTAAATATGTGTAAACAGCTAATAACTCTATAAGGAGTACCAGTCCCTCTGGGGTTGGTGTCCTTATTTCACAGGAAAGAAAAAAGAGATGAGAGAAATTATGTAATTTGCTTCCAAATTCCCAGGTGACACTAGTGGTAAAGAACCTGCCTGCCAATGCAGGAAATGAGACATGGGTTCAATCGCTAGCTTAGGAAGATGTGCTGGAGGAAGGAATATCAACGCACTACAGTATTCTTGCCTGGAAAATTCCATTGACAGAGGAACCTAGTGGGCTATGGTCCATAGGGTCTCAAAGAGTCAGACATGATTGAAGTGACTTAGCACACATTTAGCAGGTAGGTATCAGAGTTAGAGTTCTTTTTTCAGACTCCAAAGTTCATACTGTGAAACCCTGCCACATAGCTAGATGTGGAGACAATAGGAAGCGGGAAATGGTTTTGTAAGAGATTAATTGAGCTGTAGATGGTTGTTGGACTTAAATTGGAAATCCCATAGCAACTCAGAATGTGGAACTAGAGGAGAAGAGAGATAAGAGAACTCGATACATAGAGACAGGGAACTTTCATGCCCAGTTCAGTTCAATTGTTCAGTCAAGTCCGACTCTTTGTGATCCCATGGACTGCAGCATGGTAGGCCTCCCTGTCCATCACCAACTCCCGGAGTTTACTCAAACTTATGTCCATTAAGTCAGCAATGCAATCCAACCATCTCATCCCCTGTTGTCCCCTTCTCCTTCTGCCTTCAATCTTTCCCAGCAACAGGATCTTTTCAAATGAGTCAGTTCTTCACATCAGGTGGCCAAAGTATTTCAGCTTCAGCATCAGTCCTTCCAATGGATGTTCAGGACTGATTTCCTTTAGGATGGACTGGTTGACAGTCCAAGGGACTCTCAAGAGTCTTCTCCAACACCACAGTACAAGAGCATCAATTCTTTGGCATTCAGCTTTCTTTACAGTCCAATTCTCACATCCATACATGACTACCGGAAAAAACCATAGCTTTGACTAGATGGACATTTGTTGGCAAAGTAATGTCTCTGCTTTTAATATGCTGTCTAGGTTGGTCACAACTTTTCTTCCAAGAAGAAAGCATCTTTTAATTTCATGGATGCAGTCACCATATGCAGTGATTTTGTAGCCAAAAAAAGTAAAGTCTCTTACTGTTTCCACTGCTTCCCCATGTATTTGCCATGAACTGATGGGACCAGATGCCATGAGCTTAGTTTTCTGAATGTTGAGTTTTAAGCCAACTTTTTCACTCTCCTCTTTTACTTTCATCAAGAAGCTTTTTAGTTCTTCTTCACTTTCTGCCATCTGCATATCTGAGGTTATTGATATTTCTCCCAACAATCTTGATTCCAACTGTGCTTCATCCAACCCAGTATTTCTCATGATATACTCTGCATATAAGTTAAGTAAGAAACGGGACAATATATAGCCTTGACGTACTCCTTTCCCAATTTTTAAACAGTCCATCATTCCATGTTGATTTCTAACTGTTGCTTCTTGACCTGCATACAGATTTCTCAGGAGGGAGGTCAGATGGTCTGGTATTCCCATCTCTTTCAGAATTTTCCAGTTTGTTGTGATCCACATAGTCAAAGGCTTTGGCATAGTAAATAGAGCAGAAGTAGATATCTTTTGGGAACTCTCTTGCTTTTCTGATGATCCAATGGATGTTGGCAATTTGATCTCTGGTTCCTCTGCCTTTTCTAAATCCAGCTTGAACATCTGGAAGTAAACAGTTCACATACTGTTGAAGCCTGGCTTGGAGAATTTTGAGCATTACTTTGCTAGCATGTGATATGTGTGGAATTGTGTGGCTGTTTGAGCATTCTTTGGCATTGCCTTTCTTTGGGATTGGAATGAAAACTGACCTTTTCCAGTCCTGTGGCCACTGCTGAGTTTTCCAAATTTGCTGACACATTGAGTGCAGCACTTTCAGAGCATCATCTTTTAGGGTTTGAAATAGCTCAACTCGAATTTCATCATCTCCACTAGCTTTGTAGTGATGCTTCCTAAGGCCCACTTGGAATGCCAGGATGTCTGACTCTAGGTGAGTGATCACACCATCGTGATTATCTTGATCATGAAGATCTTTTTTGTACAGTTCTTCTGTGTATTCTCACCACCTCTTCTTAATATCTTCTGCTTCTTTTAGGTCCATACCATTTCTGTCCTCTATTATGGCCATCTTTGCATGAAATGTTCCCTTGATATTGCTAATTTTCTTGAAGAGATCACTAGTCTTTCCCATTCTATTGAAAACCCAAGAGAAACGGCCTTCAGGAAGAGCACAAGGTCAAGACTCCTTATTCCAACAGGAAGTTGGAAGGTGATAATAAATGTTTTTAATTCATTAAATTTGGATAGGAAGAAATCTAAAGTGTCCACAGAAGAGTAGATTTAATAAAGTAGTGGAAAGGGAATCTTCAAATTTCTAGCACCAGAAAGAGAAAAGAAACTGTGGGTGTGAGTCACAAAATTGAAGTATTTAGAAATAGAAACGATACTAGTACCAATATATGGGTCAGTTGAGAGGCAAGCCTGGGGTTTCATATTTTACCAAGGGAAATGGACAAACGTAGGAAAGATGGAGCATTGAAGTGAATGAGACAGAAGCACACAGAGAGACTACAAGGATGCAGTGGGAGTGGAACTGATTTGATCCACACGGCAGCCTGCAAGGATGACTTCAATAGACAGCAGTTCTTTTCTTCCTCTGAAATAGGGGAAGTGTGAGAGGATAAAGGGAGTGAAATTGCTGATAGTAGATAAAGTTAAGGGCTCTGAGAGTGCACAATTGATGGCTAAATCTAGCCACAGGCCAACCCGAAATCACAAAAAGATTTCATCTTCCTTCATTCAAATGCTCTATCTGCCCAGTCCCTACCTGGGTATCTTCAGGGACTTTTTTCACTCGGTGTAACCATTCTTCTTTTCTTTCTCCCAATCACAAGATTACACTGGTTTAGAAAATTGATCACTCCTGTGGCCAATACAGCTATTTGTCACCCAATATCCATTTTTCTTATCTTCCTTATTAAATGGCCCAAGTTTTCTCAGCGAAGCAATAACTCACTTAAATTCTTGCTTTCCCAGCCTCCCTTACATTTCTAGACAAAGACACATTAAGTGGTAGCAGTCTTGTCCCTCAGTTGACGAGTAGAGATATCTGCTGGGAACACGTGTTGGGATTGGGGATTTCAGGGCACTGCAGTGTATGACTTCTGTATGTTAAAAAGCCATAATGGGGCAGGGGAAATCCTGACTGACTCAGTAGATGCAGACCTGTATTCATCCATGGAAGACTCAGGGCAGCATCTTTCTGGTCACTCTCCTCTGTTCTTCCTGCTTAATCCCAGGGATATCATTTTGTGACCAATAGGGAACAACCTAGAGAAACAAATGCCATCTTCTCTAACCTATTTATGGCTAAGACCATAGAATCACAAGGGTCTCAGGAGATGCAGGTGATGGGCTGCTCTCAGAGAAGAACATTTGTTCTGGAAACATCTGAAAAGACAATGAATGCTCTTCAAACCTTGCATTTCAGTTCTCTCCTTAACTCTGCTGTGTTAGTAGACTCTTCGATGTCTTAGAAAACCCTGGACATAAAGAAGAAGATTCACTACTATTACTAATGTCTCATTTATTAATTGTTTAACTTCAGTTAAAAACTAACAGTTCTTTTCAAGCAGTAAGCAGTCACTAGTCTAAATTTTCATGTGTAATTTTTGTAACTAATATCTGGATTTGGAATCTAACAAATTAGGTTTCCCCAAAATTATTAATTGGTTACAAACTAATATAATAAAATGTTAGAAATAACTTAACTAAAATTGTGGTTTTAATATTTCATATTTTCTGAAAATTCTAACAAAATGAAAAATAATAAAACAAAGTTTAATAATTTTTATGATTCTTTAAACTGGTTACAAAGGTGCTGGAGTCAAGATAAACTTTAATTTTATCATATATTCTTATGTTTCTTCTTCCTAGAATTTTTATTTTGTATGTCTTACAAAGTTTTCTCAGGGCTGATGTAGTTTACCAGTCACAAAAGAAAACTATTGTCATCTGAGTGCAGTTGAGATGCAAGGTTCTGAAATTTTGTAACTAATAGATTTTGGTTAGCCATGAGTCCTAACTGGGTAGACCACTGTGATTTAAAACCAAGCCTTGGGACATTAGTCTGAGTCACTTTTTTATAATAATAGAGAAGGACAGGGAAGCCTGGTTTTGCGACTCCATGGAGTTGCAAAGAGTCGAACACAACTTTAGCTACAGTTACACTATGAGACTTCTAAGTCTCTACCTGAGGCAGGGGATAGATGAGCTCCAGACTAGATATTTGCAACCAGCATCTTATTTATACTTCAAGATAGAAGTAACAACAGGAAAGGGGTAGATAGCTGGACTTTTTCTCTTGGGTACACGTTAAGATAACAGTAATAGCAGGGATGCAGAGGGACTAAAGCCTGTTTGGGTAAAAGATCAAGAGGTGACATATTCTCATTCTTGGGTCAGGGAGACCTTGACTACATACATCAGAAAGGCTCCTCGGGTATTGAAAGGGAGAGAACTCCTGGCCATAATAAGTTTTGCTAACTTCCCAGGGACCCTTGCACTGAAATCCATTTTGGTTAAAAGATGCGTGCACACAAAGCAGAGGGCCCTAAGTCAAACAACAAAGCAAGATGATTGCCCAAAGGAAAACAAAGAAAGGCCTGGAAGAACTCATCATATAAGTGACTTAACCCACCCCAAAGGTGGATTAAAATGCATTGCGGGCTCTCTCTTACTAAGCCTGTCCATGTGTCTATCCACACATATTCATCTCTTAATAAACACTCTACCTACTTTACTGTTTTCTCTTTGTTGAAATTCCTTTCCAAAGGGGACAAGAGCCAGGGCAGCTCTGTAGTTCCGGGTTCAACCCCTGGTTGGGGAACTGAGATCTTGCTGCATGTCTCTACAGCCATGGTCACCCCTCAGCACCCCTGATGGTGGTGGTTTAGTTGTCAAGTCGTGTCTGACTCTTGTGACCCTGTGGACTGTAGCCTGCCAGGCTCCTCTGTCCATGGGATCCTCCAGGCAAGAATGCTGGAGTGGGTTGCCATGTCCATCTCCAACAGCACTTCTGAAAGCATACCTTTCAGACAGGTTTTAAAGTTTTGAAACGTGTTGCTTTTCCAGAAATAATGTTACTTAATTTTTGGATGACTAACATTTCTTAACATGAAGGTTAATAAGTGTCTGTCTGTGGGTATTCATTGAAAACTTATATAACCAATAAGAATTAAATATTCATGCTCACTAAGTAGCTTCAGTCATGTCTGACTCTTTGAAACCCCATGGACTGTAGCCCGCCAGACTCCTCTGTCCATGGGATTCTCCAGGCCAGAATACTGGAGTGGGTTACCATGCCCTCCTCCAGGGATCCCAACCTTCCCAAATCAGGGATCAAACCTGCATCTCTTATGTCTCCTGCATTTGCAGGTGGGTTCTTTACAACTGGGACCACCTGGGAAGCCCAGGAATTAAATACATTCTATCATATTTATCTTCTTATTATAGCTACCTTTGTGTACCTTATATTAATTTTCACTTTGAGTATGTTAATGACCTCATAGCCTTGATGATCATAATTATCAATATTTTTTTGATGCTCAAGTTGTCTGAGCTTAACCAGTAGGAGTCCCTTTAAGCTAGTTCCTTTATTCTTTAAGTGCTACCTGGAATATTTTTATCAAACACCCTCTTCCAACAAGAGAAGAATCTACACAGGGACATCACCAGATGGTCATTGTAATATAATATAATTTTATTATCATATAATATCATTATAATATAATATAATATTATATATAATGTTATATTATATTATAATCAGATTGATTATATTCTTTGCAGCCAAAAATTGAAAAGCTCTATATAGTCAGCAAAAACAAGACTGACAGCTGACTGTGGCTCAGATCATGAACTCCTTATTGCCAAATTCAGAATTAAATTGAAGAAAGTAGGGGAAACCATTAGACCACTCAGGTATGACATAAATCAAATCCTTTATCATTATACAGTGTAAGTGACAAATAGATTCAAGGGATTAGATCTGGTAGAGTTCCTAGAGAACTGTGGACAGAGGTTTGTGACCTTGTACAGGAAGCAGTGATCAAGACCATACCCAAGGGAAAAAAAAAATACAAAAAGGCAAACTGGTTGTCTGAGGAGGGCTTACAAATAGCTGTGAAAAGAAGAGAAGTGAAAGGCAAAGGAGAAAAGGAAAGATATACCCATTAGAATGCAGAGTTCCACAGAATAGCAAAGAGAGATAAAAAACCCTTCCTCAGTGATCAACAGAAAGAAATAGAGGAAAACAATAAAATGGGAAAGACTAGAGATCTCTTCAAGAAAATTAGAGATACCAAGGGAACTTTTCATGCAAAGATGGGCACAATAAAGGACAGAAATGGTATGGACCTAACAGAAGCAGAAGATATTAAGAAGTGACAAGATTACACAAAATAACAATACAAAAAAGATCTTCACGATCTAGATAATCACGATAGTGTGATCACTCACCTAGAGCCAGACATCCTGGAATGCAAAGCCAACTGGGCTTTAGAAGCATCACTATGAACAAAGCTAGTGAAGGTGATGGAATTCCAGTGGAGCTATTTCAAATCCTAAAAGATGATGTTGTGAAAGTGATGCACTCAATATGCCAGCAAATTTGGAAAACTCAGCAGTGGCCACAGGACTGGAAAAGGTCAGTTTTCATTCCAATCCCAAAGAAAGGCAATGCCAAAGAATGCTCAAACAACCACACAATTGCACACATATCACATGCTAGCAAAGTAATGCTCAAAATTTTCCAAGCCAGGCTTCAACATTACATGAACTGTGAACTTCCAGATGTTCAAGCTGGTTTTAGAAAAGGCAGAGGAACCAGAGATCAAATTGCCAACATCCATTGGATCATCAAAAAACCAAGAGAGTTCCCGAAAAATATCTACTTCTGCTCTATTTACTATGCCAAAGCCTTTGACTGTGTGGATCACAATAAACTGTGGAAAATTCTTAGAGGGGAATACCAGACCACCTGACCTCCCTCCTGAGAAATCTGTATGCAGGTCACGAAGCAACAGTTAGAACTGAACATGGAAAAACAGACTGGTTCCAAATAGGAAAAGGAGTACGTCAAACCTGTATATTGTCCCCCTTCTTATTTAACTTATATGCAGAGTATATCATGAGAAATGCTGGGTTGGATGAAGCACAAGCTGGAATCAAGATTGCCGAGAGAAATATCAATAACCTCACATAAGCAGATGACACCCTCTTTATGGCAGAAAGTGCAGAAGAACTAAAGAGCCTCTTGATGAAGGTGAAATAAGAGAGTGAAAAAGTTGGCTTAAAACTCAACATTCAAAAACTAAACTTATGGCATCGGGCCCCATCACTTTATGGCAAAAAGATAGGGAAACAGTGGAAATAGTGAGAGACTTTATTTTGGGGGGCTCCAGAATTACTGCATATGGTGACTGCATCCATGAAATTAAAAGATGCTTTCTTCTTGGAAGAAAAGTTATGACCAACCTAGACATCATATTAAAAAGCAGAGACATTACTTTGCCAACAAATGTCCATCTAGTCAAAGCTATGGTTTTTCCAGGTAGTCATGTATGGATGTAAGAGTTGTACTATAAAGAAAGCTGAGCACGGAAGAATGAATTCTTTTGAAGTATGATGTTGGAGAAGACTCGAGAACCTCTTGGACAACAAGGAGATACAACCAGTCCATCCTAAAGGAAATCAGTCCATCCTAAAGGAAATCTGAGCATCCATTGGAAGGACTGATGCTGAAGCTGAAATGCCAATATTTTGACCACCTGATGCGAAGAACTGACTCATTTGAAAAGACTCTGATGCTGGGAAAGATTGAAGGTGGGAGGAGAAGGAAACAGGGGATGAGATGGCTGGATGGCACCACCGACTCAATGGACATAAGTTTGAGTAAGCTCTGGGAGTTGATGATGGACAGGGAGTCCTGGCATGCTGCAGTCCATGGGGTCGCAAAGATTCTGACATGACTGAGCAACTGAAATTAACTGAACTGAATATTTTTGTAAAAGTGAAAATCAATCCTGCTAGCTGTCAAGCTATGACAGACAATTTCTAACAAACATGGTCAAGTGGATAGAGCAAAAAAGCTCTCTGTGTAATTTTTGCTTTCTTACCAATGACATCCCCAGTCTAGCTTCAATCCTCCTGTCTTTTGAAAAAGGATTACTGAGATACTCAGTTGCTGAACTTCTAGCTACTTGACATTATTCAATTCAGAGTTGGTACTTGCTTCCTCAACCTCTCCATAAAACCATTCAGCATAAGCATAAATCATATAATAGCCTCTCTCATCTCCTTTTTACCTACACACCCAAGATTCTCCTTGTGTGTTCTTTCCTGCTCAGCAAACTAAATACATCTAAATACATTCCTGATGTTCTTTGACTAGGGAATTGACACTTTGATCACATTCTTGCTTTCTAGAAACAAGATGTTCTAGACTCATCCTGAATTTTCCTGCAAAAACTTGGGAACTAGCTACTTTTTAAAGAAGATGTAGATCTTTTAGTAGATAAAAGCAAAACAGATGAAACTCTGGCACTAAGACACATAGGAGATTTAGTGATAAACAAAATTGCTGCTGTTGAAATTATTATTGCCATGTGCCACTTTTTTTCAACTAGAATATCTATTTCATTATACAGTTAAGAGGTCACATCAAGTTTTCCAATCTGGCATGTTTCCTTGCTGTACTTAATATTTTTAGGCTACAATTTTATTAATTGATAAGATTTTCTTCAACATGGGCTTTTGAATATTTGATTGTTGTCATCTACTGTCCTCCACCTTCAGTTCTCACCAACTAAGAAAAACAGGAGGACAAAATACAGTCTTTCTTAACAACAACAAAAAAGCTACCTTACAGAACATATTCTGTGGACAAGAGAGTTTTTCTCTCCCCTACCATCCCTTGAAATGAATCCAATCATATATGTTAAATGAAAGGAAGACTGCCTGCTAGACAGGGTTCCTATCATATAGGAAGAGAAAGGGGAGGAGAAAGAGAGAAGGAGCCAGATGAGGAGTGAGATGGAAGAAAGAGGAGAGAAAGCAGAGAAAAAGAGGAACAAGAAAAAGAGAGAGCTATTTCCTTATATGTGAAAGGGGGTCTATGATATCCTCTCAACAGAGGATAAGATGGTTGGATGGCATCACTGATGTGATGGACATGCGTTTGAGTAGGCTCCAGGAGTTGGGTGATGGACAGGGAAGCCTGGCATGCTGCAGCCCATGAGGTCGCTCAGACACGACTGAGCGACTGAACTGACTGATGATATCTAAATAATTATGTTGTCATTTGGGTTAAATTAGATGCCATTTATAAGTGCCAGGTGTACATAAATCCTCAAAAATGGCAGCTGACATGGATACTATCATAGAATAGGTTTGACTGTACATTCAAATAAAGTAACATTGAACTCTTTGGGGGTCAATTTCTAGAACCAGAGGTTCTGAGCACAAGAGCATATAGCATAAAGTTTTCATATGTAGTTTCAAACACCCCTTTGGAAGAATCATCAATATATTAAAGCTTTTCCAATTGGATAGAAGAAAAGAAACTCATTCTTTTATTATCACTTCTTTTCAGAATTTAATCTAATTTTTTCAGTTACTAATAGGCATAATTTAGAAAGTTGAATAGTTCTACAAATTTGTTTTGTTTTATAAAAACAGCCTTTTGACCTGCCTCACCAGCCTCCTCCTGTAGCCCCCCCACCTACCATTCCCTGCTCCTTATAAGCAATTACTTTGAGTGCAAAATATTCAGATGAGTATTTTGGTATTTTCTTCCATTTTACTAAGTAATGATTATGTTAGGAATTTTTGAGGTTTCCTTTATCATCGTTGTTTATTAATTTCCTATATTAGTTTTCTTTTATATTACTGCCTCTTTTCCTAACTAAAGGCATGCCCATTTTCCCACCTGCCTGGTACATATCTCATAACTTACATTATATAAATATTCAGTGTTAACATAAATGACAGTAAATAAGCTTTGTTCCCGGTGAATTTGAGGTTCTTGCTTCACCACAAAAGAATTCAGAGAATGAAGTGGTAGATAAGAAGTGAATTTATTTAGAGAGAAACACACTCCACACACAGGGTGTGGGCCATCTCAGAAAGTGAGAGAACCTTGAAATATGGTGTGGTTGGTTTTTGATGGCTGGGTAATTTCATAGGCTAATGAGTGGGAGGATTATTCCAATTACTTTGGGGGAGGGATGGAGATCTCCAGGAATTGGGCCACCATCCACTTTTTGGCCTTTTATGGTTAGCCTCATAACTGTCATGGGACTGGTGTTTGGTATGCTAATATGGTATGCTAGCATTTGGTATACTAATATGTTACAATGAGCATACAATGAGGCTCAAGAATCATATAATGATGCTACTGGAAGTTGAATCTTTCCCCATCTTGGATCTAGTTGGTTCTAACCATGTCCTCAGTTCAGTTCAGTTCAGTTCAGTTCAGTCGCTCAGTCATGTCTGACTCTTCGCGACCCCATGAATCACAGCACGCCAGGCCTCCCTGTCCATCACCATCTCCCGGAGTTCACTCAAATTCACGTCCAACCATGTCCTATTGCCATATTATTAACTGAAAAGTTTTGGCCTGTCCACTAGATCATACTAGACCAAGCAAGAAAATGATGCCAAAACTAACCACCACCAGAGCAATTTCTTACTGGTATGCACAGGTGAGTTCAACAGTGGCCGTTAGAGGAGACCATTCTTTCTTAACAGGGAGGTGCCAATACGATCAGGCTGGATTATGTCCCTGGAGTAGCATCTTCATGCCATGAGATTATGGATTTCATAAGAAGAGTGTGGCCCTTTATGGTAGCATAGGTAACAATGACATCTTTGAAAATGAGGAGCCTGGGAGAACAGGAAGTATCCAAGAGAATTATTACAAAAGTGGGGAGAGAAACAAAGGCATGTCCTGGGAAGGGCAAATGGTTGCTGGTTTTGATGCAACATCAGCCAAAGCATTAGCCAGGGGAGCTAAGTCTCAATAAAAAATTAACTTCTCATCTATTAAAAGGAAAACTCCTACAATTATGGGGAGGATCTACATGGTTAACACCAGGCTATGGTCATTTAAGTTTAAAGGCTCCTCTATGTTGGCAACGGTTAAATCATACTAAAAATGATCAACCTGGTAATTATGAGACAAGGCTGGGTGCTTTATGAACTATGCCTGTAATTACTCTTAGAGAGAGTGATTGATATGGAACTCAGTGGATCTGTGGCACTAATTTATGGCCTTGACATCTACAGGGATGATACGAAGGTGTAGCCTGGGATTCCCATGAATTTAAGGTCATACCTGTTAACAAATTACAGGTAACCCCAACCAATCTACCACTGATATAATCCCAATGGGTCAAAGATCTGTATTCTACTGGTATGACCATTTAGCAGCTTGTGTGCGTGTGTGTGTGCCTTCAATGGGATTGAAGGATGTAATTGACCATATCTAAGCCTTGACAACTTTCTTAAGCTTTAAATGATAGCAACCAGGCTATTCTTTGGAAGGAATGATGCTAAAGCTGAAACTCCAGTACTTTGGCCACCTCATGGGAAGAGTTGACTCATTGGAGAAGACTCTGATGCTGGGAGGGATTGGGGGCAGGAGGAGAAGGGGACGACCAAGGATGAGATGGCTGGATGGCATCATGGACTCAATGGACATGAGTCTGAGTGAACTCCAAGAGATGGTAATGAACAGGGAGGCCTGGCGTGCTGCAATTCATGGGGTCGCAAAGAGTCGGACATGACTGAGCAACTGAACTGAATTGAACTGAACTGAACTGGGCTATTAGCCTATTGAATTCCAAGTTCTCTATGATGAGAAAAGCAGTGCTACACGGCTGTAAGACCCTTGACACCTTACAGCATCTCAGGGAGATATCTGTGCTATAATTCAAACTGAATGCTGTATTTTTGTACCTGATAAATCCTTTAATGTAACACATTTGAACCACATGAAAAATCAGATTTCTGCTCTAAGTGACCCATTCTCTAGTCTTGACAATCTTTAAAAAAAAAAAAAAAAAAAAACTGGTGTGGGAGGCTCATGGCTAAAATATTTACTTTTAATTCCACTAATGTTATTAACTATACCATTTGTATTTTGCTTGTTTCACAAGATTATTATTTCTTGTATTACCAAGTATATGACTGAGACTTCAATGGAAATGATGATTAGACTTGAAGCAGTTGATCAAATGTATAGTTCTATATATGATCAATGATTGTAATAGTGTAACTTTAGAAGACAATGGCAACCCACTCCAGTACTCTTGCCTGGAAAATCCCATGGACAGAGGAGCCTGGTAAGCTGCAGTCCATGGGGCCGCTAAGTCAGACATGGCTGAGCGTCTTCACTTTCACTTTTCACTTTCATGCATTGGAGAAGGAAATGGCAACCCACTCAAGTGTTCTTCCCTGGAGAATCCCAGGGAGGGGGAAGCCTCGTGGGGTTTCATCCATGGGGACGCACAGAGTCGGACACGACTGAAGCGACTTAGCAGCAGCATGTGTAACCTCATCAAAGGCTCCTGACAATAGACTTCATGTCAGTTTCAGTAGAGATATAAAAGACAAAGTACCATTCAAGATTGCTGTTTTCCAAAGGGAGAATCCATATTGATTCCACAACCGTGCATAATCAGCAATGTCAAAATAAAGACTTATAAAAAGAAAACCTACCTCCCTAGGTTGGGGGTGTAGGAGAATTTGGTCCCCTGAGCAAAGCATAAGAAGGCAAAGAGAAACTTCTTCCTGCCTCATTTGGGGACTATCTTTCCCTAGGAGTCTTGGACAAGATCCACCCATCTACATAAAAGATGAGGTCTGTTGCATAGATGGGGTGTCTTTGAGCCCTCATGAGATTTAATCATATATGGCTTCCCTGGTGGCTCAAACAGTAAAGAATCTGCCTGCAATGCTGGAGACCTGGTTTCGATGCCTAGGTCAGGAATATCCTGTGGAGAAGGGAATAGCAACCCACTCCAGTATTCTTGCCTGGGAAATCCCATGGACAGAGGAACCTGGCGAGTTACAGTCTGCGGGGTCACAAAGAGTCAGACAACTGAGCGACTAACACTTTCAGTTAACTTGAAGATAATCATAGGGCTCTGGATCTTTTGAACCATAAAAATGAATAAACTAGGTTTAATGTGAGACAATGAGTGAGAGGTCTATGACCAGGAGAGAGAAACCAAACATTCCAAAATGAATTACATTTTGATCAAAGTGAAAGGGAGTGTTGCTTGAAATGTTATGAATCATCTGTTTTAGTTGGATGTGATAGAAACATTGTCACTGAAGCACGTTACTGCATCCACTCCCCACCAGACCCTGTACATAAAAAGTTGTATGGAGTATACACCATAAGGTTACACAGGCACGGATAGCTTCCAAACTGGAGGAGGAGAAATGTTTTTATTCTGCTGAGCTACCATCTCCTAAATTACAACTCAACGCAACCTTGACTTACTACAGTTGTTCATCAGAGGTTTGTATAGCCTTGTGTGCTGGAGAAGCAAGTAATACGAAGGTATCTTATTTGCAGCCTTCTAGGAAGGAAAATTATAACCAACCTAGGTAGCATATTAAAAAGCAGACACATTACTTTGCCAACAAAGGTTTGTCTAGTCAAGGCTATGGTTTTTCCAGTGGTCATGTATGGATGTGAGAGCTAGACTGTGAAAAAGGCTGAGTGCCAAAGAATTGATGCTTTTGAACTGTGGTTTTGGAGAAGACTCTTGAGAGTCCCTTGGACTCCAAGGAGATCCAACCAGTCCATCCTAAAAGAGATGAGTCCTGGGTGTTCATTGGAAGGACTCATGCTAAAGCTGAAACTCCAATACTTTGACCACCTCATGTGAAGAGTTGACTCACTGGAAAAGACCCTGATGCTGGGAGGGATTGAGGGCAGGAGGAGAAGGGGATGACAGAGGATGAGATGGCTGGAGGGCATCACCAACTCGATGGACATGAGTTTGAGTGAACTCTGGGAGTTGGTGATGGACAGGGAGGCCTGGCGTGCTGCGATTCATGGAGTCACAAAGAGTCAGACACTACTGAGCAACTGAACTGAAGCCAAACTGAACTGAGGAGTATGTGTTCAGTTGCTGTCATAGCCGACTTTTTGGGACCCCCAGACTATAGCCCTCCAGGCTCCTCTGTCCATGGGATTTCCCAGGCAAGAATACTGGAGTGAGTTGCCACTTCCTGCTCTAGGGGATCTTCCTGACCCAAGAATTTAACCCAAGTCTCCTGTATCTCCTGCACTGGCGGGTTCTTTACCAATGAGCCACCTGGGAAGCCCAGGCTTCTAGACAGGGAGAGGTTACACTAGGTCACAAATTTATTGGACAAAAACAGAGTTTCCAGGAAACCTATTATAATCTAGATCACTTTTGAGATTGGAGAAGAAAATGGCAACCCACTCCAGTATTCTTGCCTGGAGAATCCCATGGACCGAGAAGCTTGGTGGGCTACAGTCCATGGGGTTGCAAGACTCAGACATGACTGAGCAACTAAACCACCACCATTTTTAAGATTATGGATTTTAGCCTTGGGGAATTCTGGTAAAATGGGAGTCATAATGGGAAGAGAGCAAATAGAAATTGCCAGTCAAGATGCATTATTATAAAAAAAGTAAGTAGGACCAAGACGCATCACCAAAGCATCTGGGCTGTAGGTTGGGTTACGGCAGGAAAAGAAGGCAAGCCTGCAAACACACCATTTGGAGATCCTATAGGAATGTGTGTCTTCAACAGATTTTAGGTTTTTAGCCGGAAGAACAGGGTAGGAAAAATGATTGACTCTAGCTGCAAGCAATTTGAGGCAATGTGGGAGGGGCTTGGTAGGATTTTTGTTGATTTTCACTGCTGGGTAGAATGAATGAGTCTGGTCTCATTTATGTTTTGACCCAAAAGGGTGAGTGGGAAGATGCAGATGCAAATATTTCTTAATGAGCAGAGGTTATTAGAAAGAAGGTTCTGGATAGGGAAATTAAGTAAGCATGTACAAAGAATTCCCTCACAAAGGAGGGGTTTCCCATTTTACAGATCTAATGAGTAACATGGGAGAAAATGGTCTTAAGAGAAAAATATATTGGTCAGAAAAATACTGGAGAGAAATGTCCATAGTATAAGATGATGTGATGAGAAATTTAGTACTGCATTAAATATTTCAGAAGCTAATAGATTATTAGGGAAATCTTGAGTTCTTAGGTCTAAAGAGATCTAAGACTGGTCCCCAAGTCAACAGAGAACTAAATTTCAGTATCACTGAAATAACAGAAAATAAAAGATAATGTTACTCTTTCCTGAGCTGGTCTGTTGTGAAGGAGGAAACCCAAACAGTGAAGATTTGTGGGACAAAGATCACGTGATTCATCTTTTAACCACTGTTCAAATAACCTTCCCCTTGTTTGCCAGATATTTGGGAGCCCCTCTGCCTCTACCCCATCACCATTTCCATCCTTCCTTTAGTTTTCCTACTCCTCTCCTAGAGTTTGAAAATTTTGGTTGGTAACATTAATTATCAACCATGGTTTCTGTTCTCATAATTTGGAAAACCAAGCATTATTCAGCTATGTAGCAAGCTTACTTAGTGATTTTTGTCTGTCAAAGGATACCAATGGATTTATGTTGGGAGTTAAGCCAATCACAGCTTAGCTGTGGAAGCAGCAGTGAGCACAGCATGAAAGTCTATGTTTGTTCCATGTTTCATAGTCAGCTGCCCTTCACCTTCCCTTTGCTCATGGTGGGGCAGTAAGCTGTCGAAAGTGGGGGTAGGACAAAGACACTGGCCTCCAGGCTCAGTAATTTCTAATGCATTATTGCATGCACAAGTTGATCATATCAGAGCACATTTAAGTCTCTAATTCTTCTTGAAACTTCTGGTACTTTTTTCTGGTTGTAGATGAATACTAAATTTCTAAGTAAATTTCTTGCAGTCCAGGTGGCATAGAACCTGTTGTGACTCTAGACAAGATTGTCATTTAGATGTCAATATATCTAAAGTAAAAGGAAGTAGCTTGGCATAAGTTTTAGGTGCTGCCTGAGAATGGAGTTTTCAAACAAATGGTTGTTTGGCCCTAAAAACAGCATGACGAAGTTCTGCAGAGAAGTGTAAGATATCCGTCTGGGAGACGATGGGGGTGGGGTGGGGAGTGCTAGTGCTTGAAGCAGAAGATAATAACTCATCACCCCCAGAGATCATTTGGCCAAGCTGGGAGCTATAGGAAGGCCATTTTAACCATATCCACATATCCTCGGAATCTTAATATTACTCTTACTTTTGAGTGGAGCCTGGAATTTATATACTACTTTTAGTGTTAGTGAAAGTGTTAGTTGCTCAGCCCTGTCCTACTCTTTGTGACCCCATGAATTGCAGCCCACCACACTCCTTTGTCCATGGAATTCTGCCAGCAAGAATATTGGAGTGGGTTGCCATTCTTTTCTCCAGGGAATCTTCCTGACCCAGGAATTGAACCCAGGTCTCCTGGAGTGCAGGTAGATTCTTCACTGTCTGAGCTACCAGGGAAGTCCACTTTGGTTGTTTGCTTATGTTTTAATTATCAATCCAAGTAAGAGTTCCACTAAGTTTCAAGGACTAGAGATATCGCCTGCTACATCATTCAAAAGATCCGCATGGAGGTACCACTTAACATTTGTTAAGGAACTGACATGACGTGGCCACAGTGAATACGTAAAATATTGTGGTTCCTTTTGGAGAAGCAAGCACTTCCATCAGTCCTTTCCCCACATACTCCAATATAGAAAAAGAATTCAAATATCCACGGAAATGGAGAACAAACTCCTTGACCCCAGGGGTCCCCAACAACCTTAGTATTTGGTCCACTTCAGAGGTTATAAGACTCTGAGCACTCAATAAGTCTAGTTTTAAAACACTCTTGACTGGCTATAGAGTATGTGATGTAGTGAGTTCATTCCAGGGACAAGAGATTACCCTGGACATGGGAACTGGCCAAGACTTATCTCCTGAATCCATAATGATCCTCCCAAAATTAAGCATCCACAATGATCCCACATCTGCCCTGGGGTGGGACCACCTAATATGATTTATGTAAAATTCAATTAGATCTGTTAGGGAGGGAGCGAGGTCTGCCAAGTACCCAAGACAAGACAATGGTCAGCATCTTCCTGTTTTTAGACTGTTAATGAAGCTGTCATTTGAAGGGGTTCATAAAAGGGGAAGTACATTCAAACTGGGCAGCTATGAGGGTACCAGCACGCACAGACATAACCTCCTTCACATTTGTGAGCTCTGGAGCAGTTATTCTCAAGACTGGCTCTACAATGAAATAATACAGTCAACTGAGAAATTTTTAAAACATTTGAAGACACCTATTACAAAATAAAGTGTAACCCAAGGACTTCCCTGGTGGTCCAGAGGTTAAGAATCCTCCTGCCAATGCAGGGGACACAGATTCTATCCTCGGTCCAGGAAGATCCCACATGCTGAGGAGCAACTAAGCCAGTATGATACAACTACTGAAGCCCACACACTCTAGAGCCTGTGCTCGACAACAGCAGCCCCTGCTCGCTGCAACTAGAGAAAGCCCACATGCAACAGTGAAGACCCAGTACAGCCAAAAATGAATAAATAATATATTTCTTTCAAAAAGCATACCCGTGGTAATGGTTCCTAATGGAGAAAAATAAAGATCACACCCAACATCAATTAAATGAAGATTCCTAAAGGTAAGGTAATTATAATATGCAATCAAAGTTCACAATTCATCTCTCTGGGCTACTTTTCAACCCTGGCATTACATGAGAACTATCCAGGCATTGATAAAAATGTAGATATGGACCTTACATATCCAAGGATTTAAGGTTGAGACACAGTCTTTTTTTTTTAATTCCTTAGATGATTATTATAAGCAGCCAGGATTGACAGTCATTGACTAGCAAAAATTCCAAGAAGGGTAAGTGGCCAGGGTTGGTGATGGGTGTATTCAAGGAGGCCTTCAGGACACTGCACAAGCCTACAGACAGTCTTGGACTCTAAAACCTCAGCTCAGAAAGAACACAAGAAAATCAAGTTCCCTTCACTCTGCACAAACCAACCCACACCTGGGCTTTACCTGCCAGAACCTAATCCTCCTTAGGTAGAGTGGTTAGGAGGCTGAGGCAAACTCAGCCATTCTGCCTTGGCCTAGATGTAATTAGAAGTTCAGTCTTGGCCTGAATGTTTATTTCAATTAAAATAATAAGGGGCTTATATACTGATATTACATTTAATTTTGTTGTTGTTCAGTCACTAAGTCATATCCAACTCTTTGTGACCCCATGGACTGCAGCATGCCAGGCTTCCCTGTCCTTCACTGTCTCCTGGAGTTTTCTCTGACTCTGTCTATTGAGTCAATGATGCTATCTAGCCATCTCATCCTCTGCATATAACTGCCTTTCTTTTCTTTAATTTTTATTTATTTATTTATTGCAGTGCTGGGCCTTTGATGTTGTGTACAGGCTTTCTCTAGTTGTGGTGTGAGGGCTTCTCATTGCAGTGGCTTCTCTTATTGCAGAGCATGGGTTCTAGGTATTCAGGCTTCCATGATTGTAGCACTCTGTCTCAGCAGCTGCAACACTTGGGCTCTAGAGCGCAGGCTCAGTAGTTGTGTCACACGGATTTAGTTCCCTGAGGTATGTGGGATCTTTCTGGGCCAGGAATCAAACCTGTGTCCCCTACATTGTCACGTGAATTCTTAACCACTGAGTCGTCAGAGAATTCATTAACTACCTTTCTTATTAAAGGTGTGAGTCTAGCCTCTAGATTCTAGCACAGAGTCTGGCTACAATTTTTTGCATGATAGAATCACAGACAAAAAAATTGATAGATACACACGGCTTCTCATCAAAAGTCCCCAGTAGAGGTTTCTGAATGTCTCTTACCTTATTATTTGCTTCCAGGTATTCAGTGATGAATGATCTGTCCTTCCGCTGCTGGCTGGTGCTCCTCTACCAGCCTCAACCACAGCTGTAAAAGAAAATGGAGCATGGCATTGCATTTGGCTTGGCTTTGCCAGAGACACATTATTGTGTTAAGTACAAGTATCTGCAATGAGAGATCCCTCCTGACATGAAAACCCACTGAATTCAGAGAATTTCACTTGACAAACAAAACATAGACTTACAGGTAACCAAGGTGGAAAATACCATTCCTTTGAGTTCACAGGTCCTACAGGCACCCATGAATATATCTGGAGGGGATTACAAAGGAAAGAGCACCAAGACCATTGTCAAATGTACATGAGACACCCTTAAGAGAGGGATTTCTTTTAGGAATAGGAGATCTTTTATTATGTAGGTGAGGAGAGAGTGAAATTTGACCATTGGCATAATCTAATTTTATCCTCAAAAGTGAATGAAGTCTGGGGAAGCTTGGGCTTCACATATTGAGGTAGTAATAGAGCAGAATGCCTAATGAGGGCTCCAGAATCCAAGCGTGATAGTCTAATTCCTGAACTATGAGCCAACATTACCTGTAGATGTTGTAGCTTAGCCTTCATCCTCAGAAAGAAATTAATGATTCACCTTCTGGGTTCTAAAGAATCACTTATGCATTCTAACTAAATAAGATGGCCCAGGTTATAGCAACTGGAAGCCCAGAGAAATAGAAATTATCCTGTAATACACCAGAAAATCCCCCCAGAATAAATTTCTTATTCATCATCAGAGATTCATCCTGAGGAAAAATAAAAACACATGAACATAAGGGTATGGAAACACATACATCTTCTTGTTGTTGTTGTTCAGCTGTTAAGTTGTGTCTGACTCTGCAATCCCATGGATTGCAGCATGCCAGGCTTCCTTGTCCTTCACTATCTCATGGAATTTGTTCAAACTCATGTCCGTTGAGTCAGTGATGCTATCTAACCATCTCATTCTCTGCCAACCCCTACTTCTTTTGCCTTTAATTTTTCCCATCATCTGGGTCTTTTCCAATGAGTCAGCTCTTTGCATCAGGTGGCCAAAGTATTAGAGCTTCAGCTTCAGCAACAATCCTTCCAATGAAATTCAGGGTTGATTTCCTATCAAGTAGGAATGGTAAGTCTGTGTGTATCTATAGGTACACACATATGCATTAGGGATCATTTGCTAATGTTACCACAGTAAAGATTTTTTAAGTTAATATTTTACTTTAATAATCTCATTTGACATTCCAATTAAATTTTTAGAAAAAAATAAATTTTGAAAAGGTATGATTTTTTTTAACTTGGATTTCCACTCTTATTTTATTATGATGTACTTGTCTTAGTTTTTCTGTGGGGAGTATGATAAGATAGTATAATGAATCAGATGACAGTGTCAATGACTATAATGATATCTGACCACCCCAGGATATTCTACAATACATAAATGTATGCTGTATACCTTGCTTAAACGTAATCCTAGTAACTCAGTACATAACTTAATGCTCAACTTGTTTGGAAATCTGATTCCGTGTAGTTTTCAAATTCATCACATGTGCTATTCTTCTCTTTCACTAAAAGGGTTTTTAAAACCCAATCAAAAATTTTGCACTTTGTTTGAGAGCTGTCATTTGATTTTGAGCTTGAGAGTTGTGAATATTTTATTTAATATTGGCTCTTGAATGACTTTCTTGCCACTCTCAAATTCTTTTAACAGGAACTAAAATAAACTTCATTTGATTTCTTGAAAATTACACTGACTGTCCAGTTGAATTTTAAAGTTTAGTAGGTAAAAAAGAAGAGAAGGAAGATATACATGATTGAAATATTGTGAATTGCAGACTGGTATTTTGCAGAAATAAATTGTCAAGTATTGTATGCTTTAAATCAACTCATTGTATACTATTTTCTGTAAAAAGATATTTTATTTTATCACTGTTATATTATTTTTTAATATTTGCTTAACTTTTAGACTGTTAATTTTTAAAGCAATATTTTTATTTTTAAATATTTGTAAATAACTGAAATTTTCTTAGTTTCTCCTGCTAATTTTTCACTTAAAGTAAAAACAAATACAAGTCTTTGTATTAAACATATTGTATATATAACATTTGATTTTAAAGGTTACTGCATAATTAATATTTTCTTTCTTATTCCTGAAGCAGGAGAATAAAGTTTTGTGTTTTGGTGACAAGATGATTCACCAATTTGTACAGTTTACATTTTCTATCACTTGTATATATGTTTTTTGTTCAATGTAAATATTTTATTGAGGTATAGTTGATGTACAGTATTATATAAATTTATACATCTTTATATAAGGTGTACAGAAGAGTGATTCACAATTTTTAAAGGTTATACTCCACTTATGGATATTATAAAATAGTCACTATATCCTCCTGGTTGTACAATATACCTTTTTAGCTTATTTTATACCAAATAGTTTGTACCTCTTAATCCCGTATCCCTATATTGCCCATCCACACTACCATCTCCCCACTGGTAACCACTAGCTCATTCTGTATATTAGTAAGTCTGCTTCTTTTTTGTTACATTCTCTAGCTTGTTGTAATTTTTAGATTCCACATATAAGTAATATCATACGGTATTTATCTTTCTCTGTCTGACATTTCACTTAGCATAATACCCTCTGAGTCCATCCATGTTGTTACAAATGGCAAAATGTAATTACTTTAAGACCAAGTAGTTCCATTGTAAATATATATCACACCTTATTTATCTGTTGATGGACTCAGGCTGCCTCCATGTCTTGACAATTATAAATAATGCTGCTATGAACACTGGGGTGAAGGTATATGTTTGAATTAGTGTTTTTGTTTTGTTCAGCTATATACCCAGCAGTAGAACTGCTGGGTCATATGGAAGTTCTACTTTTAGTTTTTTGAGAAACCTCAATATTATTTTCCACAGTGGTTGCACCAATTTTCATTCCCATCAAGAGTGTATGGGGGTTACCTTTTCTCCACATCCTCAACCAACATTTGTTATTTGTATTCTTCTTGATGACTACCAGTTATTCATGCAATTCATTGTATATTATTTTCTACAGAAATACATGTTAAAGCATAGGTCTATCAGCAAGGGGAATATAAATGAACATGAGAAGTTATTTCCCAATATTTAAAACACATAAAACAATTTTTTTTAATTTATAAGCAGCTCAAATTATAGAGATTTGCTTTATATCTTTATATTTGAACCCAAAATAATCATGTAATCTCCACAAAGACTTGACCTTGATGGTTCTCATCACCTGTGTGTACTCATTATTTAACACAGAGTCATATAGTAGATGCCTAATAAATGTTTGTTAACTTCAAAGATTAATCATTTTTGAAAGGTGAATTTATTTTTAAAGCTGTAAATTCTATTTTTTCAAGTTTTGAAAAGTAAAGACCAAAATAACTTTTACATACATTCATGAATTTAAACTGAGCTAAAATGCAGTTTAAAACCAAAATTTGAACTACCAGGATGTTACCAGCCACTGCAGAGTGACAGCAACACAGGTAGTTGCTGTATTATCTGAAAGTTGAGGTTGTGTAATCTGTATATTCCAAAATTATAACCTAATACTTTCCATGACTTTTAAAGAATTTAATTTTGTATTTGATTCTTCTTTCCAGTAACTAATTTTTCTTGATGTTTTTTCTCTACTACAAATTGTATCTAGTCAGAAATAACTTTTACTTTGCTCCCAAAGGACCAGAATAGCTTTACATCATAAAACAAATTTAAAATGATATAATCAATACTGATCAGACCTTTGTATTATTTTATTAGAATCAGTGATGAAAATGTACTTCTATTAAATCTTTTCTAGTAAATCATATTGATTTATTATTTTTCTACCCATAGAAAGTGACATTGTTAATGAAGACTATTTTTTTAGTTTGGCAGGCAACATGAAACCATTTGCCATCTTTGATTAGAAAATTAGTACAGGAAAAATCCTATCTGTGTGATGGATGTGGGAAGTCTTGCCAGACAACCTTTGCCACTACTTATTTCACCTGGCTTATAGAACATTTTATACATTCAAAAATTAACATCAAGAAAGAGGTTTGAAATCTAGGGACTGTGATAACATTTCTGACCAGAAAATTTCTTGAAAATCTGTTCTACATCCCCTAGAATACATAAAAGGCATTTCAAACACCACATCTAAAACCAAGTTTTGATTTACCACCAAATCTGCTCCTTCTGTCTTCCTGTTAGTAAATGACATCTGCATTTGACAAATTGCTCAGGTCCCAAAACAGAGGGTAACCTCTTAACTACTACATCCAATCCAACCACAAATTTTATTTGCTCTCCCTTCTAAATAGAACCAGAATCGGCCGTTTCTTATCTCCTCTACAGCCAACCCACTCCAATATTCTTGCCTGGAGAATCCCAGGGACAGAAAATCCTGGTTGGGGCGTAAGAATCCTCAGTATCGGCGCCTTCATTCATTTCCACCTTGTTGGTCTGTTTCTCCTCCCACCCTCTGTTCTCTCTGTCACCCCCAGGATCACTAGTATTGACAGTGTTACTGAATCCAAGCTCATACTGCTCACTACACAGGCCCATAAATCACAAGACTAGCTGTTGGAGCAAGGAATAGCAACTCTATTTGGAAAGCCAGCAGACTGAGAGAATGGTGGCCTAGTGGCCCAAGGGACCCTCTTACCTAAATTAGAATTCAGACTTCTTTTATACTAAAAGGGGAGGAGGTGTGGCTGGTTGTGACAAAGTTCTTGGTGCAGGAATCCTTTGTTCTTGCAGCTGTCCATATAAGTCTGGTCGCAATGCTTCTATAAGCCTCAAACAACATAAATATTATTTTCCATTTTGCAACTTTTTAATCTCTGTATGAAGGGAAGAGCATTATACCTTTAAAGATCAGAGCCTTGAGAATGAGCTATCACGTATATTTCAGGCTATAGGCAACATTATTTTACAAAAGGTACAGAGTCAGCATGACTGAGCACAGGCAACAGAACACATGAGTTAGAGCTAAAGGAATAGATCCAGCTATGGGCTAAGTGGCTAAGACTCTGCACTTCCAATGCAAGGGGACATGGGTTCTGTCCCTAGTCAGATAACTAGATCCCACATACTGCAACTGAGTCCATGTGCAACAGCTAAAAGATCTCACATGAAACAACGAAGATGGAAGATCCCTCGTGCCAAAACTAAGACCCACTGGAGCCAAATAAATACATTTTTTAAAAGGAATAGATCACATATGGAGTCAGGTTTCTTCTTCTGTGTTTCAATAGGAAAAACATGCAAAGAGGCTCTCATATTACTCTTCAAAGATCAAAAAGATTTGATCCTTACTGTAAAGCAGTTATCATTCAATTAAAAATAAATAAAAAGATTTGATCCAAATTCTATTCACTTTCCAGATGTAAACACAGAAGCAACTGGGTTATTTTGTCTTCTAACCTCCCAGTGTGCCTCTTATAGAAATAATGTCCAGAGAGATAAACAAGCTGAAGAAAGAAAATGATCAATGTCAGACAGAAAAGAGAAATAAATATAAAATGTAGTTTTGAGTAGTGGTCATTTCTCAAAATAAAATAAAACATAATGAGATAAAGAGTTACTCAAGTTATTCAGGGAGAGGAGATGATTGGATCAAACAAAGAAGGTACAAGTTAGAAAGAAAGCCCGGGACTGTGTGATTTGAGTCAGGACAACAGGTGCCATCAGAAGTCTGATACAGGTGGATAAGGGTAAGAAATGAAGATAAAACAGGTTGCTATTCTTGCAAGGGAAGGAAATTTGGAGAGATTGCCAAGGAGATTTGCTTCCATACTGTGCTTGGACAGCAAAGATTAGAAGCCAGATGCCAGGAGTTAAGAAAAAGTATTAATTAAGTCTAGTTACAGACTAGATGCATATAGGATTTCAGTGTGATTTGACAGAGAAAGAAATGAGAGCAATTAGGCAGATTTTTAAAAAGTAGCAGAATCAAGCCCTTCCCTATTTTTAATGGTCTCATAAATTTCTGTATAGGTAAGAAACTAACCATATAAATATGGGGACCTGGGGATAGTATGGAGTGAGTTAGGATTCAGGATGTGAAGGTTTTATGAGGTACAGAGAAAAGGGATTCAGAGCCCCAGTGAAAAGGAGAACATAAATAAAAAGAGAAATTCCTTTCCCTGATAAGAGGGAAGTGGAGAAAATGGACTTGGGGAGAGTGTTCTGGGAGAGAATGAGAGCTGGCTTAGGTCTCATGGAAAAGGAGAGATTTTTAAGAGGATTATCCCCATCCCCCGTGCCTGAGTTTCCTCCTATCTACAATGAAGCCTAAATGGCACCCACTTCATACTGTAGTTGTGATGATTAAATCTGTTCATGTGTAAAGAGGATAAGAACAGTAACTGATACAAAGTAACTTCTCAATGCATGTTAGCTATTATTATTCAGTTATGTAGCTTTCCACATCTGCAAAATAATTCTTTCTGCCTAACAATTAATGTCTAGATAGAAGAGTCTTACCATTGACAAATTATTTTAGTGAAAACTATCCCACTTGTTTTTCTGCACAATTCAATTTAGATGCCAAGCAACATCATTTTCATATTGTACAGATGAGGAAACTAAGCTTCAAACCAACTTGCCACGTTTCATGCAGCTGATATATAGCACAGTCACAGTCCAAACTCAAATGTTCTGAACCTCAAGTTCTATTGTCTGGGCACTAAACTCCCTTTCTGAATATAGGAGAACTTCTGAACAGATCTTCACACTCCCCACAAAACTTTTGTCAGAGGCAGAAGGGTGATTTCCTCAGTTCTAGCCCTTCTTGAGGGAAAGAATTCAGTCAAGAGGTATAGAGCAGTTTTAAGTAGCAAGAGTTTTATAACAAAAGCAGAAGTATGTTCCTAATAAAAAATGAGAGTGGGCTGCCTGGAAACTAGAAGTAGCCCTGCAATGCGATAGGGATGTGTTTTTTAGAGTGGTGGTCCCTCCCTCTGTCATGCATTACTTGACAGACAAATTGATAGCTTTGTCTGTCATATAACTTTTATCCTAATGCTCAGGCACTTACCCATAAGCACCCAAGCAAAATCCATAGGTTAGGGGGTGGGGAGAGGAGGGCATCACAATGCTAATTTATTACAAATACAGCATAATGAACCTTGGGTTACATTGAGTCACCTTTTAGGTCTTAGTACACCTGCACCAACCAGGGCTGGTGGTTTTATCTTGCTTGGTCCTAATAAGGCTGGAAACTTAGTGGTGGTTCTTGACCACAAAAGGGAGGATCTCGGGATGTGTCCTGATCATCCAGTGTGGGAGGGAAAGACTAATCATCTTGGATGGAGCAGGAGCCATCCATGTCTAACTAGCTACCTAACAATTTGACTAATTGTGGTCACCATCAGACCAAAGATTTTTAAACAACTCAACTTCAATAAATAGGTCCTTCATGTCCCTTGCCTGTTCTAAAAGAATGTAAAAAGAGAGCCCTTCATATGATCAAAATGTGGTAGTCCAGACTCTGAAGTATCATGCCCACCTTCAAGGCCAGAATAAGGGAGGAAATTTACAGAAGCTCCATCTGCTGTTTTAAACAGTAAAACAAAAGCTTCCCTGAAGTTCTCACAGGATCTTTATTTACATCAGAACGAGGTCACACGACCTAATCTACACGACCTAGGGCTGGGCACATGGTCATCCCAAGCAGTCATATCATCCCACACTGGCAGTGAGAAGAGGGAATGAATATTGGGCAAACAGTTAACAGTGCCAGCAGCAAGGTTACAGGATTCCCCAAACTGGCTGAAGAAGGAGAGCCAGGTTCAACAGAAGCAACCTGTAAGAGAACAAGAAATGAGAGCAATAATACACTGACAACCAGGTCTTATCAAGAAATGAGGTTATTCTAAGAACTTAGAGAGATGGCACGGTTGTCCCATTAATATTTAATTTCTTGCTAACACAAGTTTGAAGCTACACTTAATTTTATTTGTGAAATAGAATAGTATGAGCTTTTCATAGGATACCAGATAACTGAGAGAACTGAACATCACCAAAGAACATGACGCGTGGGCTGCATACCCTACTGTCTTTATATGGACATCAGTGTGATCCTGGGAAATCACCTTATGACTGGTATCCTTATGAAAAGAGGAAATTTGGGCTCAGAGACACACATGGGGAGATAACCATGTGAAGACAAAGACAGAGATTTCAGTGGTGCGTTTAAAAGCTGAAGATTGCCAGCAAACCCCCAGAAGTGGGACTTCCCTGGTTGTCCAATGGCTAAGACTCCAAGCTCCCAAGGCAGGGGACCCGGGCTCAACCCCTGGTCAGGGAACTAGATCCCACATGTTGCAACTAAGCATTCACATGCTGCAACAAAGATCAAAGATCCCGTGTGCCACAACTGAGATCCAACACAGCCAAATACATAAATAAAAATACTTTAAGTAATCATTAAAAACGAATGAACTAACAAAAACAAAAGCTGAGGAGACATTCTCCCTGGAATGGAATCTTCCTCTTAACCCTCAGTGGCTTCCCTGGTGGTTCAGTGGTAAAGAATCCATGTGTCAATTCAGGAGACATGGGATCAGTCCCTGGGTCAGGAAGATTGCTTGCACAAGGAAATGGCAATCCACTCCAGTATTCTAGCCTGGGAAATCCCATGGACAGAGAAGCCCAGCGGGCTACAGCCCATGAGGTCACAAAGAGTCAGACATGGCTGAGCACACACATTCAACCCTCAGTAGCAACCAACCCTGCTGACCCCTCCTGCTTGGGCTTCTCAACTCCAGAACTGGTTTTTAAGCCAGACAATCTGTGATGCTTTGATATAGCAGCCCCAAGAAACAAATCCGCCTATATTTGAAACTTTGGTACCAACAAAAAAGCAGTAATTTCACTCAGTTCAACCTACATACTGGAGACAGAAATGGCAACCCACTCCAGTATTCTTGCCTAGAGAATCCTGTGGATGGAGGAGCCTGGTAGGCTGCTGTCCGTAGGACTGCACAGAGTTGGACACAACTGAAGCATCTTAGTGGCAGTAGCAGCAACCTACATACAAGAGAAGAGACTGTTGGATTCTCCCTCTCCTCAGCCCCAGCAGAACCAGGTTTTAGTCTCTGGAGAAAGACAGGAGGTGCTTCCAAACTCTTAAATGTTTAAATTACAAACATACAATCTGAACTCAAGCAGATTAAAGATAAACAACTGCTATTTTAGCTGGTGGAGATTCATTTCCTGATTCCATGAATCTCAGCAGAGGCTATGTGGCAGGAAGACACTGGAGGAGATGTAGGCTTCTGAGAGGAAGACCAATTTGAGTCAAGATTGACAAGCCCAGGACGTTTGGTGAGTATAAATAACTGTGGGGGAGAGGGGATGATGCCTGAGGATGCTACAGAGTCTCCAAATTGTAATTCTGAACAGCACTCCTCCTCGGTTTCACATGCCTCGACTGCACTGGCCAAGTTTAAATGGTAAACTTAAGAATCAGAGTCTATGAAAAGATAAGCCACAAACTGTGAGAAAATATTTTCAAATCACATATCGAATAAACGACTCGTATCCAAAAATACATAAAGAACTTTCAACATACTACAATAAGAAAACAAACAATTCAGCTTTTTAAAACATTGGCAAAAAATTTGAACAGGCATCTCACCAAAGACATATGAATTTCAAATAAATGAAAAGATGCTCTGCATCATTAGTCATCAGGGGAATGCAAAGCAAAACCATAATAACATATCACTTCACAACTACTAGAGTGACTAAATTGGTTTTTTGTCTTTTCCTTGTAATTAAAGTGTAGTTGCTTTACATTGCTGTGTTAGTTTCAGGCGTAAAGGAAAGTGATTCAGTTATACATATACATGTATATATAAATCCATTCTTTTTCATATTCTTTTCCATTATCAGTTATTACAAAATACTTAGTTCCCTGTGCAATACAGTAAGCCCTTGTTGTTTATCTATTTTATATACAGTATTGTGTATATATTAATCTCAAACTCCTAATTTATCTCTCCCCCCTTTCCCTTTGGTAACCATAAATTTATTTTCTATGTTTGTGGATCTACTTCTGTTTTGTAAATCTACTTCTTTTTGTAAATTTATTTACAAAAAGATGTCAATTGTATCTTTTTTTTAGATTCTACATATAAGCAATATCATATGATATTTGTCTTTGTCTGACTTACTTCACTTAGTACGATAATCTCTAGGTTCATCCACGTTACAACAAATGACATTACTTCATTCTTTTTATGGTTGAGTGATATTCAATTGTGTGTATGCACCACATCTTTATCCATTTTTCTGTCAATGGACATTTAGGTTGCTTCCATGTCTTGGCTGTTGTAAATAGTACTGCTATGAACACTGGGGTACATGTGTCTTCTCAAATTATAGTTTTCCCAGATATATGCCCAGGAGTGGCATGGATAAAATTTAAAAGACCAATCATACCAAGTGCTGGGTAAGATATAAAGCAATTAGAACTCTCATACACTGCTGGTAGGAATGTTCAAATGGTGCAACTCCTTTGCAAAATAAATTCAGCAATTTCTTAAAAAGCTAAATATGTACTGGCCTAACAATGTAGCATTCCACTCCTAGGTATATCCTCGAGATGAAAGAAACCATATGTCCACACAAAGACTTGTTCATGAGTGTTCACTGAAGCTCTTATTCATAATAACGAAAACCTGAAAGCAACTCAAATGTCCATCAACAGCTGAACACATAAACAATTTGTTACATAGCTAATCAATGGATACAACTTAAAAATAAACCATTAATACATAATTAATACACTAAGCAATAAACCATTAATACATGCAACTAGATGGATAAAGCTCAAAATGATTATGCTGAGTGAAAGAAGTCCAACAAAAAAGGGAACATACTGTATTAATCAACTTGAATAAGACTCTAAAAAATGCAAACTCGTCTGTAGTAACAGAAAGCAGATCCATAGTTACCGAGGGATGAGAAGAGGCTGGGGAGGGGTAAAAGGAAGTGATTATAAAGGGACATGAAGAAACTTTTGCCAGTGATAAATAATGTTCATCATCTAAACCATGGTGATGGTTTCAGGGATATTTATTATATCAAAACTTATCAAATGTTACCTTTTAACTATATACAGCTTATTGTAGAATATATCTTCCCAGGTTGTGCCAGTGATAAAAAATCCACATGCCAATGCAGGAGACTCAAGAGACATGAGTTCAAACTCTGGATCAGGAAGATCTCTTGGAGGAGAAAATGGCAACCAGCTCCAGTATTCTTGCCTGGAAAATGCCATGAATAGAAGAGACTGGTGGGCTACAGTCCATGGGTCACAAAGTCAGACACGACAGCAGGTATGCCTAATGCCTACTACATGTTATTCCACAATAAAGCTGTTTAAAAAAAAAAAAAGCTAAGAAAAAAAGAATTCTATTAAATTGAGATTTTTATGTTCTCCCTTTGCTTCTTTAAAACAAAATATTTTGGAGTGCTTTAAAACAAAAGACACATAGAAAAATGATTAGATCACAGCTAAGCCATTATAGGAAGGACTCACATTACTGGTAATGTTGTTAACCACCCAAGGTTATATTTATTGCAAATAAGCATTATTGTATTTGGTTTTGAGGAGGACAGGAGGACAGGCAATGTAATGGGGTGCTCAGTACTCATTAGCTCACAAATGGAAGCATACCAATTATTCAAGAGAGATTCACTCTTATATTCTGAAAGAAATTTATCCCATGGAGCTTTAGGATGGTCATTGAACCATTTAATGAGCAATTCCTCTAACAGCAATTCCATACTAACAGCCAAAACCATCTTATGTAGCTATTTCCTCAGTTCAGACAAAGAACATATCATTAGGACTAAACCAATATGGAGCTAAACCAATATGGTCAGAAAGTATTCTCATCTTCTAGGGCTTCACTGGCAGCTCAGATGGTAAAGAATCAGCCTGCAATTCAGGAGACCCGGGTTCAAGCCCTGGGTCAGGAAGATCCCCTGGAGGAGGGCATAGCAACCAGCTCCAGTATTCTTGCCTGGAGAATTCCATGGACAGAGGAGCCTGGCAGGTTGCAGTACATGGGGTTGCAAAGAGTCAAACATGACTGAGCAAGTAAATTTTTCTATGTATAAGAGCACAGTTATAGCCTCACATAGTTGCACAGATAAACTATGCCCTAAGTCTCCAGCCCTCACCTGCTGCTAGATATAGAGTCCAAGAAAACTTTATCTTGTTACCTGCCAATGTACGTGATTTCAGCACTTTGACAAATCCACTGATCTCCCAGCCTGTCTACCAGAGAGGCAGGCCCTCATCCTGCAAAACCCACAGTGTAGACTTCAGCCAGAACCACTATTGTGGCACAAGGCTCTGCAGGATGCTCATTAGGGCACTTACACTGCTGCCCCTCCAGCCTACAAGAGGCCTCAGTATGTGACGAAAAGGGGCCTACCTCCCATTATGTCGTATGTCACACTGATTGCCAGTCCTGCTGGGACCGAATGCTTCACAGAGCTTTCACTGGAAAAACACGTCATATCTGCTCACAGTCCTCTGTCTCCCAAGGTTTGAGACTTGGAACCATGCCACTAGGGAAGGGACAGAGTGAAGTGAGTACCTGGGTGTACCTGACTCCTTCCACTCTCAGAATGGGATCTAAGAGGCTACTCGCCGCACCTCCAAGTGGACCTACTAGGTTAGGTTTACCTGACTCAGCTCTGTGAATGGCTGTGCTGTGTGCTCAGTCATGTCTGACTCTTTGTGACCCCATGGACTGTAGCCACCAGCCTTCTCTGTCCATGGAATTCTCCAGACAAGAATACTGGGGCGGGTTGCTATTCCCTTCTCCAGGGGATCTTCCTGACCCAGAATTCAAACCTGAGTCTCCTGCATTGCAGGCAGATTCTTTATTGTCTGAACCACCAGGGAAGCTGTGAATGGCCGGCCATCTTTAAATCCATGTAGTTGACACAATGAGCATCAGTTTTCAAACTTTCCCATATGTTACAATCACCTGGGAGTGTTTGAAAAATCACAATGTCCAAAATACATAACAATCTCCAAGTGATTCCAGTGTACAGCCAAGTTTAAGGACTTGTGTGGTCCAGAAAGAAACTGAAGTTGCTACAAACGCATCAAAAATTCTATCTCCCAAGATAAATGGAATTGAGAGTCAACTTACTTTGGATGGCTGTCTCCTCATCCTTGGTCTTCATCCTTTGCTACAAATTCATCATCTAGACATAAGGAAGCAGAGGAATATTTAATAGAAAGAGAAATGCAAATTTGAAAGTTAAAATCAGGAACTGTGAAAAGTTCCAGTACAATCAGAAGAACAGATCTTATGCTCAGGTAAAACACATACCAGGAGTCACCAACTCCCTCCTTTGCTCTCTGCTGTTTGTTTGTTTTGTACTAAGCCTTTCCAGGCAGCCTTCTACATTTTCTGTTTAAATGACAGCACTTAGGATGATGTATGAATTTCAAAGAGGCAAAGTCCAAGCTTATCTCAGTTTTACTTAGGCATTATTATTCAAGAAGCCCTTTCTGAGCTCTATTCAAGGGTATCTGTAAGCTGTTTTCAAAGACCAGGGACCCCTACTGTAATAAACAAGTCATTTACACGGGGGAAATGAAAAATCTGCCATGTCTGCCAAATGAAGGCAGACATACCTGAGCAGAGAAAGATTGATGAAGCGAGATTACAGAAAGCTGAAAGCTGGGTTAAGATGCATCAGATTTGCCAAATGATGGAGAATATACCAACAACCACCGGGGATAGATATTAGGCCCTAGATCATGTAGAACTGATTTTTTTTTTTTTTTTTTTTAAGAAAGCAGAACATATGAAAACTCTAAGATTTGGGCAAATTATAACCTGGGGATCTCAAACACCTGCTACATCCTGGTGAAGGATGATGCATGGCACTTCTTGTGCCTCCTTTCCAGGAATCTGAATAGCACAGGTGTCAGTTCTGCTTAAATATATACAGTGTCCTGTACACTGCAGGCATTGGCAGCCCAGTTCTTTCCTCGTCATCTGGGAGAACAGCCCTGTCTGTCCTCCCAGTGGTCACCAGCAGGCACTAGCAAAGCCTCTTGTCAAGGGCTGTGACAACCCAGCTGTTCTGTGACCCTCTCATAGAGGCCTATCCCAGATGATGGAACTTTCAGCTTCAAGTTCATTTATTTTATTTAACAATCACTTGCAGAGCACTTATTCTGTGCCAGAAACTATTTCAAGCCCCTATCAATATGAATTAATTCAGTGCTTCCAACAACTTACCCTCTAAGATCATAATATTCCCATGATCACAATGCCACAGAGGCCGAGAAGCTGAGTAATGTGTTCATGACTCAAGGAGAAATGGTGAGGGCAGGATATGAACATAAGCCAACTTCTGGTTTCAGACTCTTTTCCAAAGAGTGTTCAATGCTGTCTTTTTTACTAACTCTGTGACCTGATCATGTCTTGTTCTATCACTGTTGTTCCACTGCTTATGAACAGGTCTGTGCTGCTTAAAGCTCTTTAAAATAAACACAAACCTAGATAGCCTATTAAAAAGAAGAGACATCACTTTGCCAATAGAGATCCATGTAGTCAAACTATGGATTTTGCTGTAATCATGTACAATGTGAGAGTTGGACCATAAAGAGGGATGAGTGCCGAAGAACTGATGTTTTTGGACTGTGGTGCTGGAGAAGACATCTTGAGAGTCCCTTGGACTGCAAGGAGATCCAACCAATCATTCCTAAAGGAAACCAACCCTGAATATTCATTAGACGGACTGGTGCTGAAGCTGAAGCTCCAGCTTTGGCCACCTGACACAAAGAGCTGACTCACTGGAAAAGAACTTGATGCTGGGAAAGACTGTGGGCAAGAGGAGAAGAGGAAGGCAGAGGATAAGATGGTTGGATAGCATCACTGACTCAATGGACATGAGTTTGAGCAAACTCCAGGAGAGAGTGAAGGGGAGCTTGGTGTGCCTCAGTTCAAGGGGTCACAAAGAGTCAGACATGACTTAGCAACTAAACAAAAGCAACAAAATGAAATGGGGGAGGGTGGTATTATTCCTTTTAGACCTTTAGCCAAACGTTGAAAACTGTGGTTCCAAAACTTTGGCATATGTCAGAATCCCCTGGAGAGCTTGTTCAGACACAAGTTGTTCCACCCGTTGAGTTTCTGAGTCAGGTGGTCTGAGTAGGGCACAAGAATGTACATCAAGCTCCTGGGTGATGTTGAAGCTGACCCTCTGAGGGCCACACTTTGAGAACACTGGTCTAGAGACTATACCTGTAGAAACGTTAGGCTATTAGACTTTGGCTATTAAAGAAACTCATCTGAAGTCATTTTCATGTCATTGGGAAGAAGGGCCCTCTCTCTTGAAGAGAAAAAGAAGAACCAAAGAGTACACTTGTGATTGTGAAGACTGAGAGGGAAGATATATGGTCTTAGATTTTACGTCTCTAAGAAGAAAAAGAAAAGACTAAAATTAGTAAGTACAAATTGGGAGAGTGGGATTGACATAAATACACACCTATTGTAAGATAGCTAGCTAGCAGGAGCCTGGCAGCACCGGGAGCTCAGTTCACTGCTCCATGATGGCATAGAGGGATGGGATAGTGGCAGGGGTAATGGGGGAAGAAGGTCCCCAAGGGAGGGTATATATGCATACATATAACTGATTCACTTCTTTGTACAGCAGAAACTTACAAACACAACACTGTAAGGCAATGATACTCCAAAAAATAATAATGAGTAAACCTGAAAGAAGTTTCAAGATCCCCTGAGATTGGCAGGCTGGGCCGCTCTAGGAGCCTGGGGGTTGCTGGAAAAGGTGAGAACTGACCACAGCACCTGGTGGCCTCATGACATTGACTCCACTGAAAGGAGAGTGAAGTTCTCCTGAGGCATTTGAATCTTTTTATATGCATTCGCATATGTCACCTTGTTCAAGTAACTAGTACATTATAATGACTAGCTATCAATTCTTATTTTAATAAAAAGATATATTGAGCTTCCCTGGTGGCTCAGATGGTAAAGCGTCTGCTTGCAATGCGGGAGACCCAGGTTCGATCCCTGGGTTGGGAAGATCTCCTGGAGAAGGAAATGGCAACTCACTCTAGTACTCTTGCCTGGAGAATCCCACGGATGGAGGAGCCTGGTAGGCTACAGTCCATGGGGTCGCAGAGTCAGACACAACTGAGCGACTTCACTACTTCACTATATTGTATAGATAAATTGCATGTATTTATATATACAATATAAATGACAAGAATGTATGTTACATTTAGTCTCTCATCAATTAAAAGTATTTTCTGGGATTGTGCTGTATGCTTATCACTGTGCTCAGGACCGAAGTGACAGCTGCTGCTGCTGCTGCTGCATCACTTCAGTCGCGTCCGACTCTGTGCGACCCCATAGATGGCAGCCCACCAGGCTCCTTCGTCCCTGGGATTCTCCAGGCAAGAACACTGGAGTGGCTTGCCATTTTCTTCTCCAATGCATGAAAGTGAAAAGCGAAAGTGAAGTCACTCAGTCGTATCCGACTCTCAGCGACCCCATGGACTGCAGCCCACCAGGCCCCTCCATTCATGGGATTTTCCAGGCAAGAGTACTGGAGTGGGGTGTCATTGCCTTCTCCGAAAGTGACACCAGCCAAGTATAAAACACAGCCTTTGCCCCATGTAAAATTCACAGTTCAGCTGGGAAGGTGAGTCACTCTCACTGAGACAGAAGAAAGGCAAATGAATATCACATGTGAGAGTGACATTATTTATGATTTATAAAATAATACCTTTGACTTCCCTAATGGCTCAGTGGGTGAAGAATTCACCTGCAATGCAGGAGACACAGGAGACGTGGGTTCGACCCCTGGGTTGAAAATATCCCTGGGAGGAGGAAATGGCAACCTACTCAGGTATTTTTCCCCGGGAAATCCCATGAACACAGGAGTCTGAAGGGCTGGAGCCCATGGCGTCACAAGACTCAGACACAACTGAGCAACTAAGTACAGCACAAGCACTTGTTCTTTATAGTAATAAGTATTATTATTTTATCCATTTATTCAACACATATGGGTTGGGACAAGTACTCTGATGAACCATGGAATAGTAAAATATGCTTCTTGCCATGAAGAAGCTCAAAGTCTACAGAAGAAAGACACTTCAACATGTATTTACCAAACAAATATGATCAAACCATAACCAGGAACAGAAACATGTGCAGAATGTTATTAAAACAGAAAGGAAGATGTGGCTCAGCTTCCTAGACTCAGAGAGTCTTTAAAGTTTCATAGAGAAGGTAATCCTGAACTGAAGCATGAAAGGTGAGTGTGAAATTGTCAAGTATACAAGTTGTACACTAGAAAGAATTCCACATCTCACAGACACATGGAGGTCCCACGAGCAAGCCAGATTTCACAGCTGCTACAGAGATGGTGTGGCCAGGGCACATGCCATATGAGGGAGTTGCCAGAGAGGAAGTCACCTGTCAGCATGATGGCTCTAGCATGCCATAGGAAGATTTAGACTTTTACCCAAAACAAAATGGAAGCCACCGAAGAGCTCTAAGCAAATGTCATAGTTTAGAGTACTCTCAAAGAGAATGGGCTTCCCTGGTGGCTCAGATGGTAAAGAATCTGCCTGCAATGTAGGAGACCCAGGTTCGATCCCAGGGTTGGGCAGAGTCCCTGGAGAAGGGAATGCTTACCCACTCCAGTATTCTTGCCCGGAGAATTCCATGAACAGAGGAACCCAGTGGGCTAAAGTTCATGGGTTCACAAAGAGTCAGACACAACTGAGTGACTAACACACACACAAAGAGAATAGGGGCAGCAGAGGATGAGATGTTTGGATAGCATTACCAACTCAATGAACATGAGCTTAAATAAACTCTAGGAAATAGGGAAGGACAGGCAAGCCTGACATGCCGCAGTCCATGAGCATGCAAAGAGTCGCACATGACTCAGCAACTAAACAACAACAAAGAGAATCGAGAGTGGCGATGAAGAGGGAGAATACTGCAATAATTGATGTGTAAAATGATGAAGACCTGAATTCAGAGAAGAGGAGGGGGAAAGAGACAAATTATAGAGCTAATTAAGAATATAGACTTAGCACTCAAAGCCCCTCTGAACACAGCTCAAGAAGGGGAAGTAAAAAATAACAACATTGAGAGAAAACCATTGATAACTGTAAAGAAAAAAATAATTGAATAAGGAAAATTTAATCCAAAAGAAAACAGAAGATGAAATGTGACAAATAAAAAGCAAAAGTTAAGATTTGCAAATGAATTGAAATATATTAACAATTATGATAAAGTCTGAAGTGGAAAGACAAATATTTATTTTCAGATTGGATTTTAAAAATTCAACTAAATGTCATTCACAAAGAAACGCTTAAAAATACCAGTACTCAGGGAGAACAAGATGGCAGAGGAGTAGGTAGACGTGAAATACATCTCTCTCCACGGATACATCAGGAATACACCTTCAGACACAGAAGTGCATGCAGAACACCAGCTGAGAGCGGACAGGAGTACCTGAACAACAGAAAAGAATATATAGAACCATGCAAAACTCGGTAGGATGAAGGAACTAGGGGGGGAAACAGGAGTGTTAGTAGGACTGGACCTGCCCTTGGCAGGTGGGGGAACTGAAGCAGGGGTCCGATCCCCACATCGGGGCAATTCTCTGAGGCAGAGGAGAAACATTTAAGGCTGAGAGTGAAACAGCTGACCTGTTGTAGCCTAAGTGGAATGAAAATCAGACAGTCCTTGCCACAGCCATACATACCCCAGACAGGGATAAAGGTCCCCTGGAAGGTGCAGCGGCTGGGAGCTGGAGTTTGGGGAGTGTGGAGTGATCCCAGGGCAAGGGCTGCTGTTGACTGAGGAGGAACGGATGGCGGGGATGTGAGGGAGGAGATTGTGTTGGGAAATGCCTGTGGAGGAAAGCCGGGCAGGCAAGGAAGCAAGGTGATACTGCTGAGTCACGTAGTGGGTGGAGCCATCACCACAGCCTCCCTCTCCCCACAGGGCAGCTGAACAATAGTGAGGCTGGCCCATCAAATGCATGAGGCACTGAAATACAGAGCAGGACCCCACCCAGGATGCTCCTTTAAGTGACTGATGCACAGATTTCCAGAATAGGACCTCCGCCAGGGGGGCCCCTTTATGTGCCTGAGGCACGCGAATAACAGAGAAGGACTCCAGGCAAGGGAGCCCTCTAAGTTCCTGAATGGGCAGAGCTATGGAGAAAGACTGGCCAAAGAGGCCTTCTGATTGCCAGCTACAAGAGGCTCGAAAAAAAGACTCTGATAGGGCCATAGCTCCTGTGGTGGAGGCAGTCCACGTCATTGCACATTTGCCATCGCCATGGTCCCCGCAAGCCAAGCAGCTGTGCCATCTTCACGCTCAACTCTCACTGGGGCAGAGCTACCACAGGCAAAAAAAGTCTTGCATCTATGCACGCAGTGTTGCTTTGGTACTGTCCAACTCTTTGTGACCCTGTAGACTGGCCTGCCAGGCTTCTCTGTCAGGGAGGGTTCTCCAGACAAGAATTCTGGAGTATTCTTGGCCAATACTGGTTGCCATAGTGTTAGGCAGTTAGAATAGGGAAAAGGAGTCCAGAATGGCAGTGGCTAAAAAATAAAAAAGAGAAAAGCCCACGAAAATAGAACAAAGGAAGGTCCGAGGACCGGAGTGAGGACCTCAGGTAGAACAAACAACACTCCTGGCCAACCCAATTTACACAGGACAGGCCCAGTTCAATTCAGTTCATTTCAGTCACTCAGTCATGTCTAACTCTTTGCGACCCCATGAATTGCAGCACACTAGGCCTCCCTGTCCATCACCAACTCCCGGAGTTCACTCAGACTCACGTCCATCGAGTCACTGATGCCATTCAGCCATCTCACCCCCCGTTGTCCCCTTTTCCTCCCACCCCCAATCCCTCCCAGCATCAGAGTCTTTTCCAATGAGTCAACCCTTCGCATGAGGTGGCCAAAGTATTGGAGTTTCAGCTTTAGCATCAGTCCTTACAATTACTGAACTGAACTGTCTAGGGTCTTGGAGTCAGTGCTCCTACTCCAAAGGCTCAGGGCTTTATTTCTAGTCAGGAATGAAGATTCCACAAGAGGTTCCTTATGACATTAAGTGAGATTAAAACAAATATCCAAAAATGAGAAATCAAAGATGAAACCCAGACACATGGCAGTTACAAAATCAAGTAAATAACAATTAAAATAATGAAATAGACACATATACATATGTACCCATGAACAAAGTCAAAACAGTCCAACAAAAGTAAAGTACAGTAGATTGACCCGGTGAACAAAGGAATCAAAAATTATATTTACCAGTTAAAAGCAAAGGTAACTAAAGCACAAACTGGAAAACAAAACTAAAGCAAGGTGCCAAGGGGAGAATAAAGCAATGAAAATAGAACTAACAGATATGTAGAGAGAAAAGGAAAGAAAGAAAGGAAAGAGAGACTAGATATGCAAAATTAAATAGAGGTAGGTGAAGAAGATTTATATACATTAAAGATGAAGTGCAAGGGGAAAAGAATAGTAGGAAAGGCAAACGAAGGAATAATTATACAAAAAATAATAGGTTTTAAAAATTAAAAAGAAAAAAGAAAACAAAGGAAAACTCCACAGAACTGCCAAAGTCCAATGTAGAGCAGAGGTTTATGACAACAGCAAAAAAACTGTGACTGAGGAAAAAAAAAAAGCTCAAAAGCTTAATTAGATTTCAGAGTGCCAATAAAATCGACAACTACAATAGAGGGAGGAATAAAAAGGAAAGAAATAAGAAAAAATCCAAAAGAATCTACAGAACGAGTCAAAACATATAGATAATTCATGTTTCTCTTGAGTCACTGCTGTCAGGGTCCTCTCCCTCGCTGGGAGTCACAGTCCATCTCACCTCCCTCGGATGCCCTCAAACACTGTGCTGATCTCTGGACCTGCTGTGAAGGCAGCTCAGATTCTAATCTGGTCCTACCTCTGTGTGTTCTTGCCTCCAATGTCCACAGCTATCAGAACTAGTGCGTTTTCTTTTGTGGGAGCTCTCAATGACCTTTTATATATTCCATAGACAAAGAATCTGCCTAGTTGATCATGTGGATTTAATTTGCAGCTTGTACAGCTGGTGGGAAGGTTTTAGGTCTTCTTCCTTAGCCACACTGCCCCTGGCTTTCAATTGTGATTTTATTTCCACCTCTGCATGCGGGTCATCCCCTGGGGTTTGCTCCTGAGGCTGCCCTGGAGGATTTGGGTTCGCCCCTGTGAGGGCCAGGGGTGGAGGTGGTGCAGCTGCTTGGGTCACAGCGGTTCTGGCAGCACCAGGTACTCAGGGGAGCTGGCAGCTAAGGCAGCAGAAAATACAGTGCTCTAGAAGGATATGGCAACAAGTATTGGCCAACATGCTCCAGTACTCTTGCCTGGGGAACCCCGCTCCCCGACAGAGAAGCTTGGCAGACCACAGTCTATGGGGTTGCAAAGAGTCGGACACTACCAAAGCGACCCTGCGTGCATAGATGTGAGACTTTTTTTGCCTGTGGTAGCTCTGCCCCAGTGAGAGTTGAGCGTGAAGATGGCACAGCTGCTGTCTCTTATACACATCTCCCCATGCGCACTGGTGTGCTCTTCTCTCCATGTCTTTGGGTCGACATGACCTCAAGCCTTGAAGATGGATTTTCCTGTTATTATATAAATAAAATAGAGCTGTAACACTGATTTGTCTAAGAGCTATATCATGGTCCATTCGAGACCTGAGAGTTATAACACGGTCTGTCCAAGACCCGAGAGCTGTGACACGCTGAGGGCTTTAATGTCCGTCACTCCAAATCTTTGTTGTGACAAGGCAGAACCAAAGAGTATACACTTGCCTGACATCTATGGTGCTGTGACTGGGGTTTAACCTGGCTGTAACAACCTCAGCGCGGCCCCTGCAAGGAGGAGGCCAAGCACAGCAGGAGCCCAAGTCAGCAAAGCTCCTGTGGTAGAAGCAGAACGCAAAGAAAACTCAGTGCAGGGGAAGTGACAAGAGGCCCATTGTGCTGGAAACCAGGACAGTGAAAAACGAACTCAGCAGAAAACTCACGCAGCTCAGTCTCAGATTCCAGAAGACCTCTGGTTAAGGTAGGAGATCCTCATTCCTATGGCTGGAGGGACATATGCCTAACGAAATCTTAATTCCTTTACAATCTCTCGTTTCTTGTCTCCCCGAACCTCCTGCGAACAGATGGGCAGCAGTGGGCACAACTGAGGGACTCTGGAGAGGCTACTCCTCAGCATGTTCCAAAGGCGCTATCTGCTGAGCCCCAGTAGCTGTTACACAAGCTGGTGGGGGTTCTTCTGTCCCTACTCTTCTTTGTGCCAAGGGTCAAACCAATGAAAACTGTGAGCACCGGCCAGATATTTGGCAAATTTTCCGGCAGGCTATGAAGGGGATTCCTTGGCACGTTTTTCCCACTGCCTTTTCCTCCTGTCCTTCAGCTCTCTCTCCCAGGACTTGAGCCCAACCAAAACCCAGGATGCCCGACTTCAGGACCTAATGAAGCTCAGGCTCTGATGTCTCATTGCAAAAATTCAGTGAGAGACAAAGGGATAAGTGAGAAGTGGATTTGTTAGAATTCAGAGAGAAGCACCCACCCTACCGGGTAAAGGCCATGGAATGTGGCCTGGCTAGGTTTTGCCAGCGGGGTGAATTCATATGCTAATGAGTGGGAGGATTATCCCAGCCATTGGGGAACCACCCGCTCCTCTGTCTTTTGACAGTGACTTAGAGCTGTTCTGCCATCTCTGGCTGTGTCTTTTGGCTTACAGATTGGCGATTAAGGTTTACTTGAATTTGACTTTTCGTCTTGGACCCAATTGATTTAAATCGGTTTATGTTATACCCTTGTGCTATGTCATTCTTTCAAATGTTGTGCTCTGCCTCCTTCCCTCCTGTTTCATGCTCCTTTCCTGAGCCCCATCTGGGCCCACAGTGTCGCCTCTACAATCTTATGGAGAGACAACGAGAAAGGAGCTGGCCCTTGGGAGAAAAATACTGTACAATATCCAACCCCTCTAGATATTCAGCCCTTCATCTTCCGTATTTCCTACAACATGTCCAACATCAGCATCTCTCAGTGAACCCGCTAGGGTGGACGACAGGGACACAATGCCTGCTAGAAGTTCATCAGTTGGCACCCCTTCAAAGGCAATTGGGCTTCGAGGGATAATGTTTGCCACTCTGGGAGTTAGCCCTGCAGGCCTTTTGGGCCCAAACCCTTACCACCCTTCTCCTAAAGTTACAAACATATCCCCGGATCAAATCTCCACTCCACTTTTATGGAACATTTGGTCTGTTGCCTCTTACCGATTTGTTCTTGAGCCAATTACTAACTCCTATAATCAGGACCCTGCCCCCTTGTAGGCAACATTGCTCCACCCAGCCTACTATTAAAATACCTTAAAGTCCCTAACCGGGCCAGATAACCCACTCCTTTGTCACTACTTCTGTTATTACCTAAAGTGGGTCTATGACAACAACATGTTTACCATTGGAGACACCCTAACCTGCTCTTATGGAGAACTAGGGAAAGAAATCAGTGACTTACAATTCCTTAGAAGAGTTAAGAGGATAAGCTTATGACTGTTTCACTGTTTCCCAGTCTCAGGGCACAGGCTTGGATTGCTTTACATCATGATATCTATTCCCATCCACGGTGGACAAACCAACAATGAGTTAAGATTGCAACCCCTTAATCCTACCAGAACTGGTCACGCTGGAGGTCATGGGGATGCCCAACTCCAGTCTGGGGGTCCCAGGAGGTCAACCTGCCTTGACTTGCCTAGGGATCTTGTCCTGAAAAGGTTTTCACACCTCAACCTGCTGGGGGATCCGCCAGTCCAGGGGTCCCAGGAGGTCATCACGCCTCGACCTGCCCAGGGAGCCAATTCTCGGGAAGCCGTCATGCTTTGACCTGCCTGGGGATTCAATCTCTAGGAGGCTGTCACACCTCAGCCTGCCTGGGGATCTGCACCCTGAACCAGGGATGCCTTGCTCTCAGGTTGCAACAGTACTGGGTAGGATATGCTTCAGAAAGACTCACCCCTGAGGAAGTCCACTCATGGAAATAAAAGGAGGCCTATTAGTTGTAGGACCGTGCCCAGTCTCAGCAATAACTCACGAGCCCAATGAGAACCCCATTGCCTTTCTGGAAAGGCTAAAAGAGACCCTCCAAAAGTTTACCAATCTGGACTTAGACTCTTACGAGGGACAGGTGATTTTAAAGGAGAAATTCCTGTCCCAATGTGCATCAGATATCAGAATTAAGTTACAGCAGCTACAGCAGCAGGACCCGGCTTCTTCTTTAAATGAGATGGTCCAGACAGCCACCAATACCTTTTATAACAGAGAACAGGAGAAGGAGGCCAAGGCCCAGGAGAGGGAGAGAAGGAAAGAGACAAGATGCCCAGATGCCGCCCTCCAGAGAAGCCCTATGGCAAACCCTGAGTCCTTGAAGGACAAGGCACTAGGCAAATGCCTAATCTGTAGACAGGCGGGGCACTGGGCCAAAGAGTGTCCAAACCATGACAAGTCTCCTAAAATGGCTTGTTACAAATGCCATCAACTGGGATGGTGGGCTGTACTCTGCCCTTGGGACCCAAGAGCCTCAAGGTCAAGTGCCAAGCCTTCCCTCACGATGGTTCAAGAGGACTGAAGTGGCCCGCTCCAGCCAGCTCACCTGTCACAAATAACTATCACGGGGCTGGAGCCAAGGGTGCAACTGGATATGGCAGGTAGGTCCGAGAATTTCTTGGTTGACACAGGGGCTACCTACTCTGTCTTGATCTCCTACCCCGGAGCCTTCTCTTCCCAAACCTGTACCATTTTGGGTGCTATAGGAAAAACAACTACTAAAAGATTCACCCAAGCACTTCTTTGTTGCTGGGATGGACAAATATTTTCCCACCAGTTTCTGGTGGTCCCTGAGTGTCCTACTCCCTTAATGGGATGAGACATACTCATTAAACTGGGACCACCCTTGTGATGGGAAACTTTTCAGCCCCTAGAGCCCTACAGCTCCTGGTTACTCCTGAAGAACCCATTACACCTTCTCCAATAGAGAGGGACCAAAAACTATGGGAAGACAAAATTAACCCCCAGGTGTGGGACCAGGGAATTCCTGGACAAGCCTACCAAGCTGAGCTGGTCATCATTGTCCTCCAAGATCCCACTTGGTTTCCTAACCGGAAACAATAGCTCCTCAAAAGAGAGGCTCAGGAGGGACTACAGCCTTTAATAAATAAATTCCTTGCTTGTGGGCTATTGGGGGCTCAAGATTCCTGGATCATAAATGAAGCTGTAGTCCCCCTTCATCCCACAGTATCCAATCCCTATGTAATTTGGGGGAAAATCCCACCCAGTGCCAAGTGGTTTACAGTCTTGGATCTCAACGATGAATTTTTTTTGTATACCACTGGCTAAAAAATCCCAATATCTTTTTGCCTTTGAGTGGGAGGCCCCAGGAGAAAAACACCAACAGATGACTTGGATAGTATTACCTCAGGGCTTCAGAGATAGTCCCCACCTGATTGGACAGGCCCTTTGTCAGGAAGCATTTAACAGGAGGCTTCCTGTGTGCTGTTTTGTATGTGTCAGGAATTCTCAGCTCCTTATTAACTCCTGAATACTCAGGAATTAAGAGGAGAGGCAAGCCTCTCCTGGGGGCTGAAGAATCCAGGCATTTCCTTCATTAGTTTTTCTATACAGTGATAAGTACCCTCTTCCTTCTTGTGAACCATACGGTAAAAGTGATTGTTTACAACTCTTTATCTCTTTAATATGGGTCGACTATGCTTTGTAAATCTGGAATTTAATCTTTATCTTTGCTGAGAATAACTACCTTGTAAGACAGTATATATGCCCACACCATGTTGATTAAAACACCTTTGCTCCATCAGAGCTCTGGTGTGTGTCTTTCTCTCTCTTTCTCTCTCTCTCCCTCTCTTTTTCAGGCTGATCCCCTGGAGTGCAGAGGCTCTCTGAGTTCACTTTCCTGCCCATGCTTCTAAGACCCTCTTGAGAAGCCGCCATGTGCCTTCACCCCATCGAGAGGGCGCCTGAGGCCTTCGTGAACAGAGCAAGCCCCATGTAGGGGCTTTATTGGCTTTCTGTGTAAACCAAGGAATATCAGCCTCTTTCCCTCTCCTTTACTTTCTTATCGGTCAACTCTGGACCACCAGGTTCCGGTCCATTAAAGGACCTCAACAGCCCTTAGCTGGAATCTCCTAGATCTGGACCTGGGACCCATAGGAAAATATTACAATACGTAGATGAGCTACTAATCTGCTCTCCAGATTGGGGGGGAAAAAAATTGCCCAACAACACGCAATTCAGGTTCTAAACTTTTTGGCAGAAAGGGGATATAAAGTCTCCCATGCTAAGGCACAGATGGTGGAGACAAAGGTCACTTACCTGGGAGTTCAGATTACACACGGGTCCAGGAGGCTGTCCTCTGATCGGGTACAAGGAATCCTCCAGTTGCCCTCCCTCACGACTCAAAAACAATTGCGAGCTTTCCTGGGGCTAACTGGGTATTGTAGAATCTGAATACCCAACTCTGGTCTAATTGCCCAGCCCTTATATGAAAGCTTAAAGGGACAGGATGATTCAATCCCACTGATGTGGGGAACTCCTCAAAAGAAGGCAGAGGCTACACTAAAACAGGCCTTAACTCAGGCACCTGCCTTGAGGTTGCCAGACCCAGAAAAAGCATTCCAACTTTATGTCCATGAAAGAGAGGTACTAGCCTTGGAGTGTTAACTCAAAGATTGGGATCTGAGCCCCAACCTGTAGCTTACTTATCCAAGAGGCTCAATCCAACCACCTGAGGCTGGCCCTCCTGTCTTCAAAATTTTGCAGCTATTGTAATCATGATAGAAGATGCTTTAAAACTCTCCTTTGGGGGCAAACTAACTATTTTTACCAGCCACCAAGTAAAACAACTCCTATATGGGAGCAGTCATTTATGAATGTCTGATCAAAGAATCCTCAGATATCAAGTAATGCTGATGGGAAATCCAGGCCTCACTATATCCCCTTGTGAGGTTCTTAACCCAGCCACCCTCCTGCCTACCCCTGAGGGCTCTCTCCCCTTTCACTCTTGTCTAGAAACCTTGGACCACTGGACAAAACCCCGAGAGGGACTGTCAGAAGATCCTCTGACCAATCCTGAGGAAATCTGGTACACTGATGGAAGCAGCTTTGTCTTGGACAGAAAAATAAGAGCCGGATATGCAGTAGTCTCCAATTTTGAGATCATAGAGGCTAAGCCTCTGCCACCAGGTACTTCAGCCCAATTCGCTGAGCTCATAGCTCTGACTTGAGCTTTAGAGCTGGCAAAAGGGAAAAAAAAAAAAAAAAACATTTACACTGACTCCAAGTATGCCTCTCTGGTGCTACATGCACATGCTGCTATTTGGAAAGAAAGGGCCCACTTGACCACCTGAGGGTCCCCAATCAAATATGGTGATCAAATTCTTAGACTCTTGGAGGCAGTCCATCTGCCCACTGAGGTTTCAGTCTCCCGCAGTAAGGTGAAGGAAGGTGAAGTCGCTCAGTCGTGTCCGACTCTTTGCGACCCCGTGGACTGTAACCTACTAGGCTTCTCCATCCATGGGATTCTCCAGGCAAGAATACTGGAGTGGATTGCCATTTCCTTCTCCAGGGGATCTTCCTGACCCAGGGATCGAACCCAGGTCTCCCGCATTGGAGGCAGACGCTTTAACCTCTGAGCCACCACCAAAAAGGGAGCACTGAAGTGGCACGAGGGAACCAAGCAGCTGATCAGGCAGCTAAGAGAGCAACATTACAGAACAATGACCTAAAAGGGGTTGCCACCCTAGTTCCACAGACTACTTTGCCAGAAACTCCTTCATATACTGAAGGTGAGACTCTTAAAGCTAACAGTAAGGGCTTTCAAGAAGATCATATGGGGTGGTTCCAAAAGGAGGGGCTCCTTTTTCTGCCTGGGAACCTCCAATGGAAGTTGGTTAACTCCTACATGTCACCACTCATTTAGGGGAAAAGGCCCTCCAAAGATTACTAGAAAAGTCCTTCAGAGGAACAGGCCTCCAAACAACTATTAGGCAAGTGGTCTCCTCTTGTCCCACTTGCCAATTAAACAACCTCCAAGGATCTCGAAGACCCCAGCTGACCCAGCCTGTCCAACGATCCAGGAGAGGACTGGAGAGATGGACTTCACCCAGATGCTAGTTTCTCAAGGGTATAAATACCTACTAGTCATGATAGATACAGTCACAGAATGGATTGAAGGCTTTCCCACCTGGACTGAGAAGGCTGTTCAGTTCAGTTCAGTTGCTCAGTCTTGTCCGACTCTTTGCAACCCCATGAATCGCAGCACACCAAGCCTCCCTGTCCATCACCAACTCCTGGAGTTCACTCAGACTCACATCCATCGAGTCTGTGATGCCATCTAGCCATCTCATCCTCTGTCATCCCCTTCTCCTCCTGCCCCCAATCCCTCCCAGCATCAGAGTCTTTTCCAACGAGTCAAGTCTTCACATGAGGTGGCCAAAGTAATGGAGTTTCAACTTTAACATCATTCCTTCCAAAGAAATCCCAGGGCTGATCTCCTTCAGAATGGACTGGTTGGATCTCCTTGCAGGAGGTGGTAAAAAAAACTGCTCCATGAAATCATTCCAAGATTTGGCCTGCCTAGGTCATTACAAAGTGACAATGGGACATCATTCACTTCTAAGGTCACCCAAAAGGGTCTCTAAAATGCTGGGCATTACTTATTATCTCCGTTGTGCCTGGAGGCCTCAGTCTTCAGGAAAAGTAGAAAGAGCCAACCAATTTTTAAAATCAGCGATAAAAAAGATAACCCAGGAGACCTCCCTGGGATGGAAGGAGGCTTTACCAATAGCTCTCCTCCACACCCATATTGCCTCTAAGGAACAGGTTGGTCTTAGTCCTTATGAGATGCTATATGGGAGACCTTTTGTTTATGTCAATGACCTCTTCCTAGATCCAGAGGTTCAGACCCTCCAGTCTTATACCATGGCCACTGGGCAATTCCAACAGGATATATGCTGTGGGGTATGAACTAGGAACCAAAAGATTCTAAGGGGTCACTACTATATGCTCCAGGGACTCAAGTCCTAATTAAAGTCTGAAAAGATTGGTCCCCAAAGGCTCAGTTCCAGCCCACATGGAAGGGTCCCTACCCTGTAATACTTTCTACCCCCACAGCAGTCAAGGTACCAGGACATGACTCCTGGATTCACTACTCACAAGTCAAGCCATGGAAGAAAACAGAAGAGGACACTCAGTACACCTGTGAGCCGCTGGGAGATCTCAGATGCCTATTCAGAACTACAAATGAGTGTCATTCTAATGGACACCCCCAAAATCTGGTCTCTGGGGATAAGACTTCTCAGGATATCTCTAAAGAGCCAACACAGATTGGCATGGATAGTACTCCAAAACAGATATGAGATAGATCTTCTGATCCTTAAACAAGGAGGGACTTGAGCCATCCTGGTGATTGAATTTGGAATTGGCTAATGCTCCTACTAGTCCTTGTTATGCCATATTGATGCTTCTTATGATTGTTCCATCTACTGTCAATTGTCTAACCTGTTTTGTCTCTGCCCAGGCCAGCAAGCTACAACATGCAGTGCCAGTTCAACAAAGATATAAAACTACAGCCGACCACAAAAAAATATCACTCATCCTTAGATGGACACCACTATGAGGACTCTGAGGCCTGAGAATAGCAAGAGGGGAAGGCCCAATACCCCTCACTGTCCCAGTTCAGCAAGAAGTAGCCAAAAAGACCTCGATGCCCCTATTCCCAAAGAATTGGGCCTCCCATCTCTTGAGGGGGGAATGTTAAGTAGTTAGAATAGGGAAAAGGAGTACAGACTGGCGGTGGCTAAAAGATAAGAAAGAGAAAAGCCTGTGAAAATAGATCAAAGGAAGGTCTGAGGACCGGAGTGAGGACCTCAGGTAGAACAAACACTCCTGGCCAACCCAATTTACATAGGATAGGCCTGGGGGGTGGTGGGGACATATAAAAAGAGGAGCCAAAGGGCTCGCTCTCTCTCTCCACCCCCCACCCACGCGCTGGGGCACTCTTCTCTCCACGTCTTTGGGACGACATGTCCTCACGCCTCGAAGATGGATTTTCCTGTTATCATATAAATAAAATGGAGCTGTGACACTGAGCTGTAACACTGATTTGTCTTAAGAGCTATAAAACGGTCCGTTCGAGGCCTGAGAGCTAGAACACAGTCTGTCCAAGACCCGAGAGCTATGACACACTGAGGGCTTTAATGTCCATCACTCCAAATATTTGTGTGACGAGATAGAACCAAGGAGTATACACTCACCTGACACATAACATTCTAGAGCACTGTATTTCCGGCCCCCCCAGCCGCCAACTCCCCTGAGTACCTGGTGCTGCCAGAACCCCTGCGACTGAAGCAGCTGCACCGCCTCCACACCTGGCCCTCACAGGGGCAAACCCAGGTCCTCCAGGGCAGGCTCAGGAGCAAACCCCAGCAGATGACCCACATGCAGAGGTAGGCATAAAGCCACAGTTGAAACCCAGAGACAGCGTGGCTAAGGAAGAAGACCCAAAACCTCCCCACCAGCTGTACAAGCTGTAGATTAAATCCACAGGGCCAACTAGGCAGATTCTGTGTCTATGGAATATATAAAAGATCACTGAGAGCGCCCACAAAAGAAAACGCACTAGCTCTAATACCTGTGGACATTGGAGGCAAGAACACGGAGAAGTAGGACCAGATTAGAATCTGAGCTGCCCCACAGCAGGTCCAGAGATCAGCACAGTGTTGCAGGGCCTCCCAGGGAGGTGAGGTGGACTATGACCTCCAGGGAGGGAAAAGACTCTGACAGCAGTGACTCAAGAAAAACATTTATTATTCTTATGTTTTGACTTGCTCTGTAGATTCTTTTGGATTTTTTTTTTTTCGCCCTCTGTTGTAGTTGTTGATTTTATTGACACTATGAAATCTAATTAAGCTTTGAGCTTTTTATTTCTCAGTCACATTTTTTATTGTTGTTATAAACCTCTGCCTCTACATTAGGCTTCTGCAGTTCTGTGGAGTTTCCTTTTTTTTTTTCTTTTTTTTAATTTTAATTTTTTAAATCTGTTATGATTTTTTCTACATTTATTCCTTTGTTTGCTTTCCCTACTGTACTTTTCCCCTTGCAGTTAATCTTTACTGTATATAAATCTTCTTTATCTATCTCTATTTAACTTTACATGTCTATTTTTTCTTTCTTTTCTTTCTTTGCTTTCCTCTCAATATATTTGTTAGCTTTACTTTCATTGCTTTATTCTCCGATTGGCACCTTGCTCTAGTTTTGTTTTCCAGTTTGTGCTTTAGTTAATTTTGTTCTGGTAGATATAATTTTTGGTTTCCTTTGTTCACCAGGCTAGTCTGTTGTATTTTATTTTTGTTGGACTGTTTTGATTTTGTTTATGGGTGTATATGTATATGTGTATATTCAGTCACGGAGAAGGAAATAGCAACCTACTCCATTATCCTTGCCTGGGGAATCCCAGGGACGGAGGAGCCTGGTGGGCTGCCGTCTATGGAGTTGCACAGAATCGGACACGACTGAAGTGACCTAGCAGCAGCATATTCAGTCACAGTTTTTATTGTTGCTATAAATCTCTGCCTCTACGTTGGGCTTTTGCAGTTCTGTGCAGTTTTCCTTTTTTTTTTTTTTTCTTCTTCCATTTTTTAACATTAATTTTTAATTTTTTAAAAACCTATTATATTTTTTCTATATTTATTACTTTGCCTTTCCTACTGTTCTTTTCCCCTTGCAGTTAATCTTTGATGTATATAAATCTTCATCTACCTCTATTTAACTTTGCATACCTATTCTTTCTTTCTTTTCGTTCCTTCCTTTCTTCTCAATATATTTGTTAGTTTTGTTTTCATTGCTTTATTGCCCCCTTGGCACCTTGCTTTAGTTGTGCTTTCCAGTTTGTGCTTTAGTTAGTTTTGTTCTTAACTGGTAAATGTAATTTTTGGTTTACTTTGTTTCCTGGGTCAATCTCCTGTTCTTTTTTTTTTGTTGTTGGGCTGTTTTCACTTTGCTCATGGGTGTATATGCATATGTGTATATTACATTATTTTAATTATTATTTACCTGACTTTGTAACTTCCGTTTGTCTGGGGTTCGTCTTTGTTTTCTCGTTTTTGTATAATTATTTTAATCTCACTTAATGCCATAACAAACCACTTGTGAGATCTTTGTTCCTGACCAGAGATCAATCCCCGAGCCTTTGGAGTGGGAGCACTGACTCCAAGACCCTAGACAATCAGGGAACTAACCCTAGAGAGTATCAAATAGTGAGAACTCACACAGAGGAAACCACTTGAATACAAGACCCAGCATCACCAACCACCAGTAGCACCCTGTGCCAGATGCCTCATCTGAACAGCAAACAAAACAAAAATACAAATGAAATCATCAGCACACAGGATTACCACCTTACTCAGCCTTGCCCATCAGAGGAAAAACAAACAAACAAAAACTCAGCACAAATCTCACCCTATACAAAGCTTACACAAACCACTGGACCAATCTGAGGAGGGAAGAAACCAAAAGGAAGAAATAATTCAACCTTGAAACCTGGGGAAAACAGACCTCAAAAACAGTAAGTTAAAAAAGAAAAGAAGAGTCAGAAAAATGCTACACAAATAAAGGAACAAACTGGAAACACAGAAGTCCAAATAAATGAAGAGGAAATAGACAAACTACCTGAAAAAGAATTCAGAATAATGATAGAAAAGATGATCAAAAACCTTGAAAACAAAATGGAGAAAATGCAACAATCAATTAGCGAAGACCTAGAAAAATTAAAGAATAAACCAACAAACAACACAATTACTGAAATTAAAAATACTCTAGAAGGAATCAATAGCAGAATATCTGAAGCAGAAGGATGAATCAGTGAGCTGGAAGATAAAATGGTGGAAATAACTCCTGAAAAGCAAAGAAAAGTAAAAAGAATGAAAAGAACTGAGGATAGTCTCAAAGACTTCTGGAACAATATCAAATGCACCAACATTCGAATTATAGGGGTCCCAGAAGAAGAAGAGAGAAAGAGTATGAGAAAATTTTTGAAGAGATTATAGTTGAAAATTTCCCCAACATGGAATAGGAAATAGTCAATCAAGTCCAAGAGGCACAAAGAGTCCCATACAGGATAAACCCAAGGAGAAACACGCCAAGACATATACTAATCAAACTAGCAAAGACTAAACACAAAGAAAGAATATTAAAAGCAGCAAGGGAAACCCCATACACTTAACAGCTGATCTTTCAGCAAAAACGCTGCAGGCCAGAAGGGAATGGCAGGATATATTTAAAGTATTCAAAGGGAAAAAAATCTACAACCAAGACTACAGTACTCAGCAAAGACCTCATTCAAAACTGATGGAGAAAGTAAAAGCTTTTCAGACAAGCAAAAGTTAAGAGAGTTCAGTACCACCAAACCAGCTTTACAACAAATGTTAAAGGGACTTATATAGTCAAGAAATAAAGAGAAGAAAAAAGATCTACAAAATCAACCCCAAACAATTAAGAAAATGGCAATAGAAACATATATATCAATAATTACTTTAAATGTAAATGAATTAACTGCTTCAGCCAAAAGATATAGACTGGCTGAATGGATAAAAAAACAAGACCCATATATATGCTGTCAACAAAAAACCCACTTCAGACCTAAAGACACATATAGACTGGAAGTGAGAGGATGGAAAAACTTATTTCATGCAAATGGGAAGCAAAAAAAAGCTGGAGTAGCAACCCTCATATCAGACAAAATAGACCTTAAAATAAAGAAGATTACAAGAGATAAGGAAGGATACTACATAATGATCAAGGGATCAATCCAAGAGGAAGACATAACAATTGTAAATATCCATACACTCAACATAGAAGCACCTCACTATATAAGACAAACTCTAACAGACATAAAAGGAGAAATGGACAGTAACACAACAATAGTAGGAGACTTTGACACCCCATTTACACCAATGGACAGATCATCAAAACAGAAAATTAATAAGGAAACACAAGTCTTAAATGATACATTAGATGAGATGGAATTTATTGATATCTTCAGGACATTCCACCCAAATGCAGAATACACTTTCTTCTCAAGTGCACATCGAACATTCTCCAGGATAGACCACATCTTGGGTCACAAATCAGACCTCAGTAAATTTATGACAACTCAAAACTTATGAGATGTAGCAAAAGCAGTTCTAAGAGGGAAGTTTATGGCAAAACAATCCTACCTCAAGAAACAAGAAAAACATCAAATAGACAGCCTAACTTTACACCTAAAGGAATTGGAAAAAGAAGAAAAAGAGTCAAAATTAGTAGAAGGAAAGAAATCATAAAGATCTGAGCAGAAATAAATGAAAAAAAAATGAAAGAAGAAATAGTAAAGATTAATAAAACTAAAAGCTAGTTCTTTGAGAAGATAAAATTGACAAGGCTTTAGCCACACTGATCAAGAAAAACAGAGAGAAGAATCAAATCAACAAAATCAGAAATGAAAAAAGAGAGGTTACAACAGACAATGCAGAAATATAAAGGATTGTAAGAGATCATTATGAAAAACTAGATGGCAATAAAATGGATAACCTAGAAGAAATGGACAGGTTCTCAGAAAAGTTCAGTCTTCCAAGACTGAACCTGGAAGCAACAGAAATTATGAACAGCCCAATTACAAGCACTGAAATGGAAGCTGTGATCAAAAATCCCCCAAAAAACAAAAGCCCAGGATGAGATGGCTTCACAGGAGAATTCTGTCAAACATTTAGGGCAGAGCTAATGCCTATCCTTTTGAAGCTCTTTTAAAAAATTGCAAAGGAAGGAACAGTTCAAAACTCACTCTATGAGGCCACCATCATTCTGACACCAAAACTAGACAAAAACAACACAAAAAAAGAAAACTGCAGGCCAATCACTGATGAACATAGATGCAAAAATCCTCAACAAAATTTTAGCAAACAGAATTCAACAACACATCAAAAAGCTCCTACAGCTTGATCAAGTTGGGTTTATTCCAGGAATTCAAGGATTCTTCAATATACACACATCAATCAATGTGATACACTATATTAACAAATTGAAAGATAAAAACCATATGGTCATCTCAATAGATGCAGAAAAAGCCTTTGACAAAATTCAGCACTCATTTATGATGAAAACTCTTCAAAAAATGGGCATAGAAGGAAACTACCTCAACATAGTAAAGGCCACATATGAGAAACCTACAGCAAACATTATTCCCAGTGATGAAAAACTGAAAGCATTTCCCCTAAGGTCAGGAACAAGACAAGGGTGTCCACTTTCACCACTATTATTCAACATAGTTCTAGAAGTCCTAGCTACAGCACTCAGACCAGAAAAAGAAATAAAAGGGCTCCAGATCAGAAAAAAAGAAGTAAAGCTCTCACTGTTTGCAGATGACATACTGTACATCAAAAGCCCTAAATATAGTATCAGAAAATTACTAGAATTAATCAGTGAGTTTAGCAAAGTTGTAGGATACAAAAGAAATACACAGAAATCACTTGCATTTCTATACCCTAACAATGAAAAGTCAGAAAAAGAAATTAAGAAATCAATCCCATTCACCATTGCAACAAAAAGAATTAAAAATCTAGGATTAAACTTACCTAAGGAGACAAAAGAACTGTACACAGAAAATTATAAGACACTGATGAAAAAAACCAAAGATGACATAAACAGATGGAGAGATATTCCATGTTCCTGGGTAGGAAGAATCAATGTTGTGGAGATGACTATACTACCAAATGCAATCTGCAGATTCAATGTGATCCTTAGCAAATTACCAATGGTATTTTTCACAAAACAATATCAAAAAATTTCACAATTCATATGGAAACACAAAAGACCCCAAATAGCCAAAGCAGTCTTGAGAAAGAAGAATGGAGCTGGAGGAATCAACCTTCCTGACTTCAGATTATACTACAAAGCTAGTCATCAACACAGTATGGTACTGGCACAAAAACAGAAATATAGACCAATGGAACAAGATAGAAAGCCCAGAAATAAATCCACGCACCTATGGGTACCTTATTTTTTACAATGGAGGCAAGAATATACAATGGGGCAAAGATACCCTCTTCAATAAATGGTGCTAGGAAAACTGGACAGCTATATGTAAATGAATGAAATTAGAACACTTCCTAACACCATATACAAAGATAAACTCAAAATGGATTAAAGACCTAAATGTAAGATGAGAAACTATAACTCTTAGAGGAAAACATAGGCAGAACACTTGATGACATAAATCAAAGCAAGATTCTCTATGACCCACCTCCTAGAGTAATGGAAATAAAAAGAAAAGTAAACATGTGGGGCCTGATTACACTTAAAAGCTTTTGCAAAGCAAAGGAAACTATAAGCAGGGTGAAAAGACAGCCCTCAGAATGGGAGAAAATAATACCAAATGAAACAACTGACAAAGGATTGATTTCCAAAATATACAAGCAGCTCATACAACTCAATACCAGAAAAACAAACAACCCAATAAAAAAGTGGGGAAAAGACCTAAACAGACATTTCTCCAAAGACATACAGATGGCTAACAAACACGTGAAAAGATGCTCAACATCACTCATTATTCAGTTCAGTTCAGTCGCTCAGTCATGTCCGACTCTTTGCGACCCCATGAATCGCAGCATGCCAGGCCTCCCTGTCCATCACCAACTCCCGGACTTCCCTCAGACCCACGTCCATAAAGTCAGTGATCCCATCCAGCCATCTCATTCTTTGTCGTCCCCTTCTCCTCCTGCCCCCAATCCCTCCCAGCATCAGAGTCTTTTCCAAAGAGTCAACTCTTCGCATGAGGTGGCCAAAGTACTGGAGTTTCAGCTTCAGCATCATTCCCTCCAAAGAAATCCCAGGATTGATCTCCTTCAGAATGGACTGGTTGGATCTCCTTGCAGTCCAAGGGACTCTCAAGAGTCTTCTCTAACACCACAGTTCAAAAGCATCAGTTCTTCGGCGCTCAGCTTTCTTCACAGTCCAAATCTCACAACCATACATGACCACTGGAAAAACAATAGCCTTGACTAGATGGACCTTTGTTGGCAAAGTAATGTTTCTGCTTTTCAATATGCTATCTAGGTTGGTCATAACTTTCCTTACAAGGACTAAGCGTCTTTTAACTTCATGGCTGCAGTCACCATCTGCAGTGATTTTGGAGCTACCCCTCCCCCCCCCACCCACACCAAAAAAAAAAAAGTCTGACACTGTTTCCACTGTTTCCCCATCTATTTCCCATGAAGTGATGGGACCAGATGCCATGATCCTAGTTTTCTGAAAGTTGAGCTTTAAGCCAACTTTTCTGCTCTCCACTTCACTTTCATCAAGAAGCTTTTTAGTTCCTCTTCATTTTCTGCCATAAGAGTGGTGTAATCTGCATATCTGAGGTTATTGATATTTCTCCCAGCAATCTTGATTCCAGCTTGTGCTTCTTCCAGCCCAGGGTTTCTCATGATGTATTCTGCATATAAGTTAAATGAGCAGGGTGACAATACACAGCCTTGATG